>JAAGNO010021884.1:0-101603 GCA_033439905.1 Ceryle rudis
GCGGGGGCGGCCGGGTTGGGTGGGACGGGGGGGGGGGACACACACGGGACCCGCTGCGGGGGGTGTCCGGAGGCGGCTGACGCGGGGTCCGCTCTCCCTGCAGGCTCCCGGCCACCCTCGAAGGAGTGGCTCATCAGCGAGATGTCGATCCAGCGGTCGCTGTCGGTGGGCGAGGACTGGCTGCAGGATGTGCAGAGCGGGCCGCTGACCCAGCTGCGCTATTCCTACCGGGTGGTCTGCAGCGAGAACTACTACGGCGAGAGCTGCTCTCGCCTTTGCAAGCGCCGCGACGACCACTTCGGACACTACGTCTGCGAGGCGGATGGCAGCCTGACCTGCCTGCCCGGCTGGACCGGCGACTACTGCAGCACCCGTAAGTGGCCCAGCTGGCAGACGGCAGCTGCACACAGCATCAGAGGGGAAGGAGGGAGCGGGCATCCTCCGTGCCCCAGTCATTGCCAGAACTGGAGCCTTCATGGGCACCGGGGGGGGGGTGTGTCCCTGTAAAGCCAAAGTGCCTCGAGGAGCATCACCTGCTTTGGCTTCCCCAGGCCCTGGCCTGCGCTAAATGGGTGTTAATGTGGGGTAGGCATGAGGGCCAAGAGGCCTTGGGGAAACGTGACCCTCCAAGGCATCAGCAAGAGGACTTGGGACCCAAAATCATGTTCCCTTGTCCCGTTCTTCCAGCTGGCCCAACCGTGGTTCTTTGCGACTGGTCCTTAAAATATGGTGCCTTTGACAACGCTGTAACCAGGCATTGTGCACGGTTACTCAGTAGGCGCTTGAGGTTATGTTTTCACGCTGACCTTTCCCCTCCCTACCTGGAGAGAGAAGGTTGCACACTGAGGACTTTGCCCCCTTTGGCTGCAACTCCCAAGGCTGCGCTTCACCTCAGCGAGCATTAGCAGTAAAGAGTAAGCTAGCAGAGAAATGGTCTTGGCCGACATCCCTGAATCGGTGATACCTATTCCAAGTTACAATGCTAGCAGCTTGCCCACACAAATGCTTCCACCATTCCTGCTGCCAGAGATGAGACAGGTGTTGTGATGCAGCAGTGGGAATCTTTACTGTGAGGCTGGGTGTCTACTTGGTTTCTTTCAGTTTTGTTTAGCAGTAGCCAAAGCTGCCTCCCTCTTGCTCCTTTTCTATCAAGAGTTGACGTTTGTTGTGTAAACAGAAAAACTAAAGGACAGTTTGTCAAATGTTGGCTCTCCTTGTTCACTTCCTCCTGCTCCAGAACTCCCCGTACCAAGAATTTTCAAAACAAAGCTTTGAAAGTGTAAAACTGTTTTTCAAAGTATTTTTTAAAAGCTGGCATTTGTGCTTTTAAAAGTGTGTTCTATAGTGCCATGTGTATTTACCTAAACATTTCTGCTTTTTTATGTTCTCTTTGCAGCCATCTGTCTGTCTGGATGTACTGAACAGAATGGATATTGCAACAAGCCTGGAGAGTGCATGTGAGTAGATGGCAATTGCAATCTGAACTTCAGTTAAAACGTCACCTTGTAATAGAAACTTAAACTCTTTTCCATGTCATTAATGTTTTAATCTGACTTTTCTTCTAGCTGTCGCCCCGGTTGGCAAGGCCGCTACTGTGATGAGTGCATTCCCCATATAGGCTGCCGCCATGGGACTTGTAAAATACAATGGCAGTGCATATGTGATGAAGGATGGGGTGGCCTCTTCTGTGATCAAGGTTAGTTCTAAAGGTTGTACTTATGGCTCTAGATCAGGTACTCCTCAGTACCACAACAAGGAGCCTGACCCATTGGATCTGGAATTGGATTTCTACAAGGCACATGCTCATAGGCAGCAGTTTGTACCACCGCTGTCTTAGATACCAGTTCTTCTATTAGTAGTAATTTTGTTTGAAAACAAGCAAACCTTTCTGGTAGCTGCAGATATTTTTCTTGCAAAAAAACCCTCCATTTGTCTCTTGGAAAAAAACCCTAACAACCTGGATGAGTGTTGAATAGGCAAGTTTTCTGCATGCTCAAGTTAAGATTAACTTACTCCCTGTACAACTATAACAATTTACTAAACAGTTCCCAGCAGCAGTAAACACCATCATTTGGGCCTTCCTTATTTTTTCATACAAGGAAGTTAACTCATGTGATAAGTCTGGAGCATGAGAGAAAAATCATGTAAGCAAGAATGAAAAGTACAGGTTCCATTTTAAGGTACACCAGACCACTTCCACCTATTCAACCCACTGAATCACTGAACTGTAGCCAGCTGAGCAGTCATGTCCTCAAGGCCGTATATGCACTGTTGGCACTGAGACCATTAAGTGCTCAAAGCAAACCAAATATTTTCAAGACGGTTATAGGATTAATATGGCGAAGTCTGAATTAAGCAGGAAAAGCTGCAGACTTTTTTCTGCTGGTAGTTATCCATTAATAAGTTGTATTTCAATTACACTATGGTATTTATAGAGATAATGTAAGATTTTCTACTTACGTCCTACGAACTCGCGTGCTTAACCTCTGTCACAAATTTAAAGGAAAAAAAGAAGGACCGTCAAGCTTGGCAGAGCATTTAGTTTCAACTACTAACATTCATAACAAAAGAGCATGGTAAATAAACAGTAAAGGGTTTATAGTGTTTGTTTAACCCTCTCCAAGCCAAAACATCTATATTTCTTTCTTGCCTCCCCAGAAGGTGCCTTGGAGCACACCTTTTAAAGATGGGGCTCACTGTTTTAGCATGTGACACATTATGCACAAAGCGTCCATAGCGCCGTGGCGTGTCTTTTGGAAAACACGTGCTTACGAAGTACATTTTCCAACTTGGCATCTAAATCCCATTGCAGCTGATGGGTTCACACACACACACAAAAAAGGGAGAGTATACCAAAGCACTAAGAAAGTTAGATTTTTGCCAGGTTTCTCAAAATTTGGAGCTCATGTATTACAGTGATGGACATCGACAAATATCTAAAATTGATGAAAATCTTAAACCATCTCATTATTACTGATAATAAGCTGGATAAACATCTCCAGTATTCCTACTGATAGCAAAATGAAATACATAATTGAAAAGTCTTGTCTTTTTTTGTTGAGTAAAGTGGTTTCGTATGGATGCCTTTTCCCAGCTATCAAAGACGTTTTCTCTGACTCATGGTATCTTTGCAGATCTGAACTACTGCACTCACCACAGACCATGCAAAAATGGAGCGACTTGCATGAACACTGGCCAGGGCAGCTATACCTGCTCATGCAAACCTGGCTTTACTGGCATCGACTGCGAACATGAGATCAGCGAGTGTGACAGCAATCCCTGTAGGAATGGCGGTAGTTGCACGGTAAGGGCATTTTAAATGTAAAGCCTTCGTGTGAAGCAAGCTCCGGTATACCTTTTCAGAAATGGTTCTGTAATAACGTAATGGGAATTCGATAGTACACAGGTTCATTACTGACGCTCGCAACTATCGTACTGAACCCTTCCCGAGAGGTGTCAGGGGAGGAAGTCTGTTACAGGAGGAGATGTATCATCTAGATTAGAACTAGTCAACTGATCCTTAGGTTTCTGGGGCAGCCATTATGAGAGTTTGGCAAGATCAAGGTTGGTGAGGGAACAGATCTGTAAAAAAATAAGTGTCTCAAACCAAAGTTCATACAGGAACACACCCAACTCTGTATTTTAATAACAAATAAAACTTCTGCTTTCTGCCATGGGAGTGTAGTGCCAGACAACGGGAGGGCAATCAGCTGAAACACTGTCCGTGAAACAGGGTTCTGCATTTTTAGTTTCCTGCAGTCTAGAGTTTCAGTGTGTTTTCAGACCCAGTCAATGACTGATTCTACCTGATTGATCATAGATATCGAATGTTATCTGATGCACGTTTAGGTTAAAGATAAGGGTGCAAGACCCTAGCTCCCTTATCCCAAAGGTTTAGACATAGAGCGCTTGGAAAGTAGAAACAGTTCTGTTGTGAGCTAAGTGGTGGGACTTAGCCGTGGCAAAACAAGGGCTCTTGTGCTGAGGATAAATGGCCTGATCACAGCTGTGTAGGTTGACACATGCCATTCTACTCTGGGAGGATCTCGGGGATCTCATTAGACAGTAGCAGTGTTAGTGATATTTTGGTCTCGCTGCCTGTAGGCTCCCTACAACTTCATCTGCTCTGCCTGTGTAGCTGCATTACTCCTACACGCTGAGTATGGCTGATTCACAGCCCTATCCCTCACAGTCCAGCCTGCAGTTATTTACTCTCCAACTGTCACTTTTGCCACATCAGAACGTGGATGAGAAGGGACTGAAAAGCACTCGCTGTGGACCAAAAACAAGTGTGCAAGCAACTGTCATTTGGTGCCATCACATAACAATGGTGTAACGTTATGTTTTGCAGGATATGGAGAACGCTTATCACTGCCTCTGCCCCCCTGGCTACTATGGCACCCACTGTGAGCACAGCGCTTTGACGTGCGTCGATTCTCCGTGCTTTAACGGTGGCACGTGCTTGGAAAAAGAACAAGGGGCCAGTTACACTTGTGTTTGCCCTTTTGGCTTCACGGGGTCGAACTGCGAAAAGAAAGTAGACAGGTGCACAAGCAACCCCTGTGCAAATGGTGAGTCTTTTTAGCAAAAAAAATCTCATGTTGCTGACTCGTTTGTGCTTTTCAGTGCAGAAGTGATAGAAATCCAATCTGACCTCTACTCTTCCTCTAATACATTAGTCCCTCTCCCCAACTGTATTCCACAGCTACCCTAATTTTAGTCTCTTGCTGCTGGGGGGGGAGGGGGAGGAACGTGGACTTTCATTGGCACTTGCTATGCAACAAAGCAATGCACAAGGTTTATCATGTGATGGGCAAGATGGCAGAATTAAGTAAATTATCTTTATTACATATTTAGAAGGGACATATTTTTAAGGCATGGTGATACAATTAGGTAAACTAGAAGGAATTTTTATACGTGTAATTGTTTTGTAAAATAACCTCCCTCTTTTTAAGTGTATATAAAATGCTAACCAGGGAGAGGTTTAGGTTTCCGAGTGAAGCGCATTGCAGACTAAATTTTTTTTATGTTACTTTTTTTTCCCCACAGATGGTAATTGCTTTTACCTTGGTCAGATTCGTGTGTGTCGTTGTCGGCCTGGTTTCTCTGGTCAGAAATGTGAGATAAACATCAATGATTGTGCCAGAAACCCATGTTCCAATGGGGGAACTTGTCATGACCTGATCAACGATTACACCTGCACATGCTTGCCAGGCTACAGTGGCAGGAACTGTGATATCAAAACCAGAGATGAATGTGCTTCTGGGCCATGTGAGAATGGAGGCACATGCTACAGTGGACTTTATAGTGCTAACTTTGTCTGCTACTGTCCTTCTGGCTTCATGGGCAACCGTTGCGAATTGCCAGTTTATCCAGTGCCTGTTACGCTTCCTCCTAAACCAGTCCCCTGGATTGCTATATCCATGGGGGTGGGGCTAGTGGCTTTGCTCATACTGTTCTGCATGATAGCAATGGTCATCAGGCAGATGAGGATGCACCCAGAGCAGGACTTAGAGACAATGAACAACCTGTCTGACTTCCAGAAGGATAATCTCATTCCAGCTTCCCAGCTCAAAAACACCAATAAAAATAAAGACCTTGAAGTGGACTGCGGGCTGGAGAAATCAAACTACAAACCCAAGAATCATAAATTGGACTACAATCTGGTAAAAGACCTGACAAGTAGAGGGACACAGGAAGATAAATATTACAAAAGTGAAAAGTGTTTAGGAGAAAAGTCTCCCCTCCGACTACACAGGTGAGAATACAGTCTCACTTCTAGTCTCTTTTACAGCCTCTCATCTTCATACTGGTCTAGAAGCAGATGAGAAAATACAGAGGAAAAAAAGAAACCCCGGGCAGATAACATACAAGACAAAACAGAGCAAAGACAGGAATTTTCATGTTGGAGTATGTGTGTCACGGCCAAGTGGTATCCTTAGCTCAGTCAATTAAGTTGAACGTTTGTGCAGGATGCTGCTAGTATGAGTACTGTGAAGGGACACGGGAGTGACTAGGACAGTGGTGAAAGTAAGAGGTGTCTTTCCTTCCTCAATAGGTCTTGAAGGAACAACAGTTAAGGCATACAGTGATTAAAATTTTGCTTACTAAGAAGGCAAAGTCATCTGTTTACTGAGAAGAAAGATAGAGTGAAAAAAAAAGGGGGGGGTAGGCTGGTTCATTAGTCTTCTGATATGTGTACTGAAAGTCTTGTCTGTGATCTGCTTGTGGCTGTTACACTGAAGGATCTGAGGAGCACACTAGTAGGTTGGACATGGCAGTAGCATAGGAAGACTAGCTGTTTCTTACTTTTCTAGTATAATGTCCTTCCATCATGTAGAACATGTGAAACTTCATCTTCTGCACTTCCCTCCTACACTTTCATGGCTGTCTCATTCCACCCTTTCATATTCATGGTGGATTTTGAGGGTCAGGCTTATTAGTAACCAGCTAATGTTCTTTTCTCTCTCCCCTGCCTTAGTGAAAAGCCTGAATGTAGGATATCAGCGATATGCTCTCCAAGGGATTCAATGTACCAGTCTGTCTTTGTGATAACAGAAGAAAGGAATGAGTGCATCATAGCCACAGAGGTAAGAAAGCACACAGGTGGACAGGCATAAATTCACAAATTAAAGGGATAAATTATCCTTTAGAATTACATCTGAGAAGGTTACTCTATTTCCAGGGATCCCGGTGCTTCCCAGCCTTCACGTGTCCTGTTCTGTGCCCCACACAGAACACACAGTGGGGAAAATAAAGAAATTAGCAGCTTTGATTTTATTAAACCAGAGGTTGTGAGCTTAGATAAGTCAGTGGGAGAGGAAAGCACAGAACAACAGCACATAAAAATTCAGTGCATTATAGGATTATTTCCTCTTAAATAGGTAGTCAGCAAAAAATGGAAATAATAATTCGTAGGCCCATTGATATAAAGCCACATTTTTTTTCCCAGGACTACAATGGATAATCTGTGTTCTGTAGAAACAGGCAAAGCTATAAATTTCCAGCAGGGGATGGAAGGTAGCTGAATGTGTTCATAGATAGGCATAACAGCCTTTTAGGAAGTCTGCAATAAGGTAATTTCAGCCTCTTGGCATTTAAGCTCCAGCTATATATTCTCTAACAGAAGTTAATACTATTACTGATAAACACATCTAGATTTTGGCGTTATATTGACAAGTCAGATACTGATAAACGCATCTAGATTTTGACGTTATATTGACAAGTCAGAGGACAAGTACAAGAAAAGGGAAGAGCCTATCATTGAACTTCAAAGACTTTAAAAAGCAGCTATTGAGGAACCAACCAGTTACCAAAGAATTACTGACTCTTTGGAAAAAAGACTCAGTGGAAGCTAAAGGCAATGACACTAACCAATAGCCGCCTTCTTCAGCACAGCCATCTTTAGGACTAGTTTCAGACTCCAGAAGAGAGAAGCTCGCTGCGCCATATAGCAGCAATCTGTGAAGTCAGATCTGCAGGATTCTGTCTCCCTTCCCAGGGTGGCTACCACATTTCCTCTTCAAGGAAAGCTGGCACACAAACAAACCAACAATATTAAAAGTTTAAGACTAAGTGAAAGGACTTTCAAAGATACAAATGACAGCTAGACTCTTCATTCCCATTCATTGACCTAAATACAGTCTCTTCCTTTGAAGATCTTGCCAGCCAAAGCTAGACTCCCAGATTTACATCAGGCATCTCCAGAAGTGTTTTTATTTTCAGAATGACAGCACCTGAAACCATCTCTACATCATTCAGGCTTAATGTTTCTGAACACAAGCTATTTAACTCTGCTATAAGGTTTTTACAGAGACCTAATGTTAAGCACTCAGATTTGTAAGCATTCTTCCCCTCAGTGCAGGTAGAGACGCTACTCATAAAAACCAAATATCTTTGCTGGTGATTCTTTGTCTTTGGACCCAGCCAAAACCAGTGAATGTTGTTAGCTAAACTGCAGTAACGTCTGACGTAGTTTGGCATAGCTGAATTACAATTTGTTAGTTCAGCAGTACTCTGCTGCGCCTCCTTCTTACTCCTGGTATTATTTTATATCCTGACAGGTATAAGACTGAAGATCAGCCCATTTGCACCTCAGATTTGGTAATGCCAGTAGATGGACGTTCCTGCTGCATTGTTTACAATTCAGAACTGGATTGGACTGTTTTAATTACATGCAACTTGCTGCTCTCAGGCGGAGGATGGAACTGGGTGAACTGGACAGACTGTGAATTTACTGAAAGATGCAATACACCTTTTTGTTCTTACTGCCCTTGTTTGAAGTTTGACACCAGAAATCTCACTGGCTATAGAAGAGGGGAGGCAGAGGGAAGAGAGAGGGGTTAAAAATGTTGTTTTAATTTGTTTTTAAAAGATAAACTGAGGCCAGTTCCTCATGGACAGACCCCTGGTTTTCCAGAATTCTGGTTATGGGAGGTGCCGGTAGAGGAGGAGGCACTTAACTATCACAGATGTTGCCATGGAAGGTGTGAAGAAAGACACATTGCTATGCAGATAATGGATACAGTATAAATGAAGTCTCCCTTTTATTTTTTTTTTTTTTCCTGGGTTTAAAAGTGCCTAAAATGTGTCAAGAGAATCTAACAAGCCCAAACAAAGACTTGACTGCTCTTTTTGCAGTTACCTGAACAGTATTGGGCAGGGGTGGTTGATACTTCCTGCTACACATCTATTTGCCTCTCCTCTCTCCTGCTGCATGTACTGGAGACTGAGAGGAGGAAGGAAAGAGGAATGCCGAATTTACATGTCAACTCATTGGGTAATGCTTTGGAGAACTGATTGACCCAAGCCACAATATGGGACAGGATTTTTGTGGATTTAAATGTTGGAGAAGGACAAGTTGTAATGAGGAATGTGTACTGCCCCTTCCCCATTGATAAGGAAGAGGTGTGATCCCAGCTCTATTTAAAGCCTTACAAATGCATTTAAAATCAATCAGCTCCTAGAACCTTTCTTTACGTGCTGAGCTGTCTCAACTGTTTTCATGCCCTTTGCACTACCAGCGATTGTGAACAGACATTACTTTTTTCTTCTCCTTCCTCATTCTCTCCCCCCGGCCTTATTTTGACACAAATCTAGGGGGTTTATGTGGTGTTTCTGAATTAGGTGCCACCTCCTACTGCAAATAGTCTCAAAATTGCAGCTGTTACTTTCTGAAGGAGAAGCAGCAGTGTAACACCCCCTTTCTCCCTTTGGTTGCAAAACTCCAACTCCTGTCCTTCATCCAGGTTCCAAATGCCCAGTAATGAAGCATCCACTGAGACACTCTCTGCCAAGACAGGTGAAGGTTAGAGTTAGAAGGTTCTAGGCTCATCCTGTTTCTTTCCTACTCGCCCACTGCTACATGGAAAAGGGGAAGCCTGCCCCTGGAAACCAGAGGCATGCAGAAGCTCTTTTCTTTTATACATAGTTACAGCAATAATACCGGACACCCCAGTGGAAACTGCTGTGACACTGATGAGATGAGACCTCAGGGTGGGGCAGAATGAAGAGAGAGGAAACAAGATCTCTTTGAAGAAACCTGGATTGTACTGTCTCTGGGACAGCGATATTCCTGCCCTTGTAAATCCTGTTGTTGGACTAGCCCATCTACTGCCTTGAACTGTGCAGACAAGACCCCTTCATAAAGTCCACTACTGACCTTCTGCTCTGACCACATAAGACCATTTTGAAGATGACCTTCAGAAATCAATAATATGGGTTTTAGTTTGTCTGTTTGTAGTTTATTTTGAAAACTAGTATTTCAGTAATTTAAAAAAAATCAGAAGCACTGAACTTTCTACGTTTTATAACATTATTTTGTATATAATGTATATTTATAATCAAAACAGAAGTGTAAATATGTTTATTACTTCTCATGTAATGTTTTTAATGTGATGACAAAGTTTGAATTTTATTTTTTTTTCAAGCAATGAAAATACTTTCCTGCTACTATGAAGTTTATTGTGGTTTGTCCTTTCACACTACAGTTTCCATGATTTTGTGACAGCCAAGCTTATGTGAAGCCCCAGAAGTAAAGTTTGTCTGCCTTGTCCCCTGCAGTCAGCCCTGCATTTACATTCTGCACACCAACTGCTGTCTGCTGCTTTTTATAAAATGGCTAAACTCTTAACTGATGTCAACAAAGTTGTTCATCTGACTGGCAATCATCTGACAGAAGTTACTTAGATTTATATTATCATATATTACATAATATTTGAATTATATATATATTCTCTTGCTATGGAGTGGGACTGAACTGTCAGTGAAGTTATTTCTATTAACGCTTCACTCTTCCTCTTCCGTGACACCTTGTGTCATGGAAGATACAGATTTAATACCCTTTCAAAATGGCTTAATAGATGTGCTGGCTTGGGGTTCACTTAAAGAGCAAAGATACAATCATCTTTTTTTTTAAATCCCATGTCTTTAAATACTTTCAGTAAGACCCAAATCTTGCCTTCAGTTTACTCTTGCACAGCACCTACATCTACCTTTGTGTGATTGTGTAAGATTTGTCTTTCACTTGTGGGATTAGGGGGAGTTTCAGGCTTTCTACTCCCGAGTTCCCTATGCTACATCAGCAAGCCATGTCCTTTCAGGGCATCACAAAGTCGTTATCCTCCACAGCCCTTTCGGAGGTCATTTACACACACACGAGAAAGTGTAAAATACACACTTGTACAAAACAGTCCCAGAAGTTTTAGTAGCCTCTGTAGCATGTACATTTAGAGACAAATCTCTCACTAGTTCAGCTAGGTGCAATACAGTCAACATCTGAATGCACAAAAGCAAAAATTATAAGAACAGGAAACCACCGCTGCTCTATTTTAAAACCCGACTTTTTGGTTTTGCTGTTGACAAAATGCCAGAAAAGCATCTTAGTGTTGGATGCCTTTCCTATCTTTCCCCAAAGAAACCAAAATTTGCTAGGTTTTAAAAACCTACAAAACAAAAACCCCTCACTGGTGTTAAAAAAAAGCACCATGACAAATTATTTTTACTTTCTTACTAAAATACTGCACTTAATGATTTATAAGGGTCCTTCTGACTGTATTATTAAGGTTACATAAATACTGTTTACTTTGGATAGTTTTGTTTCTCCTTCTTCAGTTCTTTTCTTAGCAAAATTAACTTTCCAATCCCAGCCAATTACCCTGGCTACCATAAAAATAAATTTAAGATGAAACTCAGAAATAAAAAGCCACCTCCCCCTCCCCAAACATTCACCCCGTAGAGCAAATTATGAAAAACAAGCCATTGACAAAAAGCTGAGCAGATGCTCCCTGCTTGCAGTCCTTCCTCGGCAATGTGAAATGAGCCCAACAGATGCCTCTCTTAATTGAGCACATGGATTACATACACACATGCACTCTGTCCTGCTTAAAACAAAACACACACAAAAATCAAACAGGAAAATAGCCAGAGAACTCTTCCCAAAGCCTAGGCAAGCAGGATTGCTAAAACCAAAAAAGACTCGGCTCTTCCTGCTCAAAACAAGACAGGAAACCATATCTGTAGACAGAAGGGAGTTGAAATCCATTAAAACCTGTGGACCTGATTATGTAGATCCCATAGGGTAAAGCAGGTACAACACATGCCTTTGTGTATCCACACAGGAGAGAGGAAAGAAAAAAAAAGCATCAACTTACAAGGAAATATGTGAATATTTACTGGAGGCAATGCCACACTATGCAGCTACCAGAATAGATCACAGATCCTGCACAGGAAGAGCAGGAGCGATGCCTGCTTCCACGCAGGAGGAGATGGAAAGCACATGTGAACCTACGCACGTGTGCACATCCCCAGTCCTTGCCAAAGAAACTACAAGCAAATTAGCTGAACACATAATATGACCCGGATTTAACCCACATTTTTGGCCGAAAGCTCACCGAGGGCAGCTGTGCACTGACTGCTCACCAGCCTGCTCACCCCCCGAGGTAAGCGCATCCCTGAGCCACGGTGTATGAACTCACTAGGAGGAGCTCCAAGAGCCTCCTGGGCTGTAAAGACTCCATCTGAATTTGAAAGATTCCTTTTGAGGATGACAGATGATGCCAGGACTGTAAATATACCGATAAATGACATCTTTTCTCTTAACAAGCTCATAGAGTTCTCATATCCACCGTACAACTAACTAACTTCTCTCGGTGTAATTTACACCAACCACGTCAAGATTACAGATTTGGCTCATGGACTGCACCTAAACTTGACTGTCAGTTTTTAAAAGACTAGCTCCAGCCCTTCATCATCTACCTCTTCAAACAGTCCGCTGGTGAGGGGAAACAGATGCTGGGATATACCCGTAGCTATAGCACCCACTGGTGCTGAGACAACATCATGCAGCAAGACTGTGCTGATGCAAACACATCACAGGGCACAGACTTCAGCCTGGTTAGTGCAGATGTGGGATGTTTGTAGAAATTAGGCTTGATACAGGACATGCCCAAAATGGAATAAAAAGCAGAATATATTTTATTATGCAACAACAAGCAACTGCCTTGAAAGAGCTTCTGAAAAACACTATATTAGTTATTGTATAACTGCAACCATCTAGTCCAACAGAAGAAACCACCTCTGTAAAAACATATTTCAAGTGTTTTTATTGCTCCTCAGTCTTTTTTTTCACTGGTTCATGCTAAAAAGAGAAAGGCACAGCAGGTCACTACCAAACCTATACTATAGTGTCTTAAGCAACAGTTATGTATCTATGTTTGCCTGTCATTCTCTTACCTCATGTATCTGATCCATAAATAGATCTTGATTTTACACAGCAGACAGGACACTCCCAGCACATTTTGTTCACAATCCAAACTCCAGTTGTGGACAACTGATATACTTCAGTGGCCCTCTGCCATGATTCGCTATTTCCATAACTTCAATTTTACAGCCTCTCTGGAAAGCCAACATCAAGATTCTGGGCCCCCCTCTCCCTCCCCAATTCTCTCTGTTTATGTTCTGCCAGATCAGCTCCCAGAGCTTTCAGGCAGTGACCCTGATGGCTGGTGACACTCAAAGCAGTGAGATTTCTCCTTGATCACTCTTGCACCTGCTTTAACCCTGCCTACTCTGCTCTCAGAGCTTGTCTGGGCAACAGTCTGACTCAGCACCATAAAACTACTCTTTCTCCTCCCTCTGCTGATCCGATCACCACTATCATCCTTGCTTGTTTTGCATCTGCAGCACAGTTGTCTATCATGCCGCAGGGTTAGGATAGAGCTCTTTGAGTCACCAGGTAAATGATTGTGTACAGAGCAATAATTTCAGGTGCTAGAAAAATTGTTCCATGCACAGCATTTGATTCTGGGGACTAACATGTACCTCCAACACTTCTCTTTTAAACTGTAATGGCAGGCCATCACCTTCCCAGAGGTGCTCATTTCACCACAGATAGATCAGCCATCCCCTCCAATGAGCTGCTCAGCCCTTGGGAGATGCAAGGGGGAAGAGACACAACACTGATCTGCTTACAAGGCTCACCCAGAAGTCACTGCCATCCAGAGGTCTTCATTGCCTCCCAGCACGCCTCCACACATGTCCCTGAGGGACTTGGTGGTGACAGGTTCTGTGCAACTCTCCATGCTGCAGAAATGCACCCCAGGCAGGAACAAAAGGAAAAAAACCTTAAAAGTGCCGTGCATAAACTGGACTGAAATAACTCCTGCTCTCTGTGGCTTCATTTCACTGCCCTCCCTTCTGACTTGGTCACTGAGGGCTTCTGATTGAGATGTCATGTGAAAGGGGAGACCTAACAGCTAAGGCAATCAGAGTGACCCACATCTGGAGATAACAGTTATGTGACCTGCATAACACAGATGATCTCACAGTTACTTTATCTCTTCCGTATACTGTAGAACAGTGATGGACTTGCCTCTCGCAGAGGTAGCATGTAACTACCACAGAAGGGCTTCATCCTTAATTTCCTCTACAAGCATCATGTGTTTCCTCCTGCCAACCAAGGTGGAGTTAGTGCTCAGACTCCATCTATCCCTGCAGCTGCTCTGCATCAAGACCAGATCATTTACAGGAAGGGTCCCAAGGTGCAAATCAGCACCTTGTTCAGTTGTGTTTTGCAAATAAACAAATAAATGAGGAATACATGCTGTTTGAGGAGAGGCTGTTTGGTGATGACATCCGTCTATGCATTAGGACTTATTTATTGAGTTGTTGCTGGCTTCACAGTGTTTTTGACGATTATGCTTTTAACTAACTGCCTAGAAGGTCACAGAAGCACCATGTTTGTTTTTATGAATTAGATTAAACCAACTCATATTTAACATCCAAACAGATCTGCTGAGAGGTTTATAGCTGGAGAGTCTCTCACCAGTCAGAACAGGATCCAACTACTCCTGGCACCATGCAAGAGCTCTGATGATCCTGTACTTGAGCACACAGCTCCCACGATGGTTTGTGAGCAGGGTCAAAATTCCTGGTGCAAATATGAATCACCATGCTTTTGAAATTTCTTTTCTATTAACACTGTTTGCCTTACATTTTCTGCTTTGGCAGAGAACGTCAAAGCTTTGCCAAAGCATTTTTGCTCCTGCCCATAAACTCATTTGTTCTCTGGAAGATTGGCATCAAGGAAACACAAGACAATCTGAACAAAATATATTTGGGGAGAAGGGAAACCCACGCAGGATAAAAGTGTGATAATTACAGAAGAAATGGCACTGCTCTAATCCCCTCTTTCATTTCAGCCCACCAGGTCCTGGTGTCACCTTCATCAATAGCTTCTCCTCCTTTCACATCTCCTTATAGCACAAAGGCTCTTTTCTTCCTCCAGATCCCTTCCCTTCCTGAAGATTACACTGATTTTCATGCTATCAGTGGTATTTATGTTTGTCATAAGTTGCTTAGGAGGAGGCTTTTGATGTTTTCCAAAACTCTAGATACAATTCACAATGCGTGGCCAGGTTTCTGGAGACAGGAGTTCACTTACATCCTAGAAACAGGTAGAAGTGCCCGAGTACTTACAATTACAAAAAGCTCCTTTACCACAGAGACAGCATGGGTTAAGAAGCCCATACATCAGATACACAGTTTTCATACATGGGGAGAAATAATTTCCTCCTCGTTCTGGCAGTTGCTCCACAATCTGCTCTCAGTCATCTTCAGCAGATGCAGTTTCACCTCACCTCACGGCAGCCATCCAAGTGTGAAGCGTCTAGTTTAAGCCAACCGTGCAGCTTATCTAAGGTGCATGGAGAAAGATAGACCCTTCCAGCATTCTCTCCTGAAGAAGCATCTGAAATAACTGGGAGTGAAGGGTGACTCTTAGAAGGGTCAATGCCATTAACTGAAGCCTGACAATTACCGTTAAGATGGTTTGGGGTCTGCACGAGGCATCCTTAGGCCTTGCACAACAAAATCCTCAGGTGAATTTGAGGAGCAGTCAATGTTTCTCTGAAAGAAGGGGGATGAAGATGCTTAACCCCTACATGTCCTTCAGAAAACATCCCTTTCCACACTGCTCATTCACCTCTACTGACATTCAAGGTGAAGTTTTGAACACTAACGTGACTCAGAAGGATGTTGTGAGGACTCATTCATATCCTTCAGACTCCTCGTGGCTGCAGATGTGCAAATAAGCCTTTACTGGCCTCATCTTATTGTTTAAATAGCCGCTTGGTGTAAACAGCATCTGGGCAAACCAAACAGTGGTGTGCAGAGGCAGATGTCGCTCCTGACACCTCCCCTCATGGTGGAGGAGCCCTTTCCTTAAGTGCCTTCCTTGGGCTTGAGCCCAAATGGGCTGCGCTGTGCTGCCATCATCACTTCCTGTTTGTTACCTCACGACATCGTTTCCTGTTTCCTGCCTGATTACGACCAGGCCAACTGTTTTTCCCAAGCCTGAACCAGCTTCCTAGCACCCCTCTTTTTGGCTCACACAAAAATACCACCATCAACACCAGCCTGGTGGCTGAGAGTGCTGCTGGCCGATGTATAAAGCACAGCCCTCTCCCAACACCAGTACCTTCCTTCTCCCTGCCTGCTGGGGTGCCCAGTCCCAGGCTAAAGAAGTGAGTCTTACACAGCAAATAAAGCAGGAGATAAATAAATTAAGTGCAGGTAACTCCCAGGATTTTACTGTGGGCAAGCACAGGGCAACAAGGTGCCCTCCGAGGCACCTGAGTCAGCTGGACACAGAAGGTGGTGATGTGACAGACTCCTGGGACTCATCTCTTCAGGCACGCTCTATGTCACACAGCTCTCCCTTTACTCAGCTGGCTAAAGCGAATGCTGTGGGAAAGCACACTAAGCCATCGAAGTACAGGGGATTAATGTGGTCCCCAGTAGCTGGCCCCAGTGGTTCGTCACCCCCATGGTAGAAGCACTTCCACTTTCATAACTGAATTCGCTTCTGGCATCCAGCCTCTTCTGGCTATGCCTTTCTTTCAGAAAGCAAACACTCTGCAGTTCTGAATTTTAAGGCGGGGCTGGGGGGCAGGGACACACAGGAGAACAACCTCCATTTAATAACAGTTCATACTAAAGCAGACAGGAGCCTCCTTGGAACTGTTACATAGCTCTGGTCTGTGCCTTTACCCGCTCTCCTGCAGCCACAGCAGCAATGACCTGTCACAGACAGATTAAGCGAATCCTCTTCAGCATCCTGTACCCAGTTCAAGGCCGAGCCAACTAATACATATTACCAGTCACTTACTGTGCAAGTCACCACCTTCCAAATATGAAGAAAAACAAATAGCCTTTGCAGGCTGAACGCCTACTTTTTTTTTTTCCCCCACAGGACAATTGCTTCAGCCCTCATCATTTTTGTGGCCTTCCTCTGGACCCTGTCCAACAGGTCCATGTCTTTCCTGAGCTGAGGACTCCAGAGCTGGACACAGCACTACAGTTGGGGTCTCACCAGAGTGGAGTAAAGTGGCAGAATCACCTCCCTTGACCTGCTGGCCACACTTCTCTTGATGCAGCCCAGGATATGATTGACCTTTTGCACCACAAGTGCTCATTGCCAGCTCATGTGCAGCTTTTTATTCACTGGTACCCCTAAACCCTTCTCCACAGGGCTGTTCTCAAGCACATCATCCTCCAGCCTGTATTGATACTGAGGATCACCTTGACCTATGTGAGCTTTACAAGTGGACCTTGTACTTGGCCTTGTTGAACCTCATGATGTTCACACAGACCCACTTCTCAAGCTTGTCCAGGTCCAGCTTGGTGCCATCTGCAAACGTGCTGCGCGTGCACTTGAACCCACTGTTGATGTCAGTGATGTAGCTATTAAACAGCACTGATTCCCATACAGACCCTTGAGACACCACTTGTCACCCATCTCCATCTGGACATTGAGCCATTAACTGTTGCCCTCTGGAGGTGACCATCCAAGCAATTCGTTATCTACCAAGCAGTCCACCCACCAAATCAATCTGGAGAGAAGGAGGTTGCAGGGGACTGTGTCAAGGGCACTTAGAGAAGTCCAGATAGATGACATCCATAATTCTTCTCTTGTCCACTGATGTAGTCCACTAATGACTAATGTAGTCACTCCACCATAGAAGGCCACTAGGTTGATCAGGCAGGACTTGTCCTTGACGAAGCCATGCTGGCTGTGTCTAATCACCTCCCTGTCCTCCATGTGCCTTCACACAACTTCTAGAAGGATCTGCTCCATGATCCTCCCAGGCACAGAGGTGAGGCTGACAGGTCAGTAGTTCCCAGAGTCCTCCTTGCTAGCCTTTTTAAAAACAGGTGCAATGTTTCCCTTTTTCCAGTCACCGGGAACTTCACATGACTGCCAGGATTTTTCAAATAGCAGGGACAGTGGCTTGGCAACTGCATCAGCCAATTCCCTCAAGAGTCTAGGATACATCTCATCAGGTCCTATAGACTTATGTATGTTCAGGTTCCTCAGGTGGTCACAAACGTGATCTTCTCTTACAGGGGGAGGAACATCCCTGCCCAGCACTGTTTAGCCAGTAGAGGTCTGTAGAGTAGTCGCAGCCAGAGGCTGCGGCGGCTCAGGGTAGATGGCAGACTATGTTTGCCTGCCACCAGAGGCACCTTAACTGGGTAGAACTGTAGGGTCTGTTGTAACTGAAGACACAGCAGTAGTCTGTCATTGTGCACTCTGGTTACCGAGGAGCAGGGGGGCTAACAGAGAGCAAAATGCCCTGTGCTGCACAGCCACAGGAATGTACTGTTACTGTGAGCAAGAATTACGGCTGCAGGGATAGTTTATCAATATTGGAATTACAGCTGCATCACTGCACGGTCACAGACTGAAGATACCCGGCCAAAGTGCTTTTTTAACAGTTAGAAGGTTTTGCACAGCTCTGGGACTGCAATAGCAAGGTGACAAGTGACCCTGTAAATATGAAGACTGTATTGCCATAGGACATGTACTGAGGCACTGCAAAATGTTGTCTGCAAGGGCAGATGCCAGGCTGGAGCCATGGGAAGAGGGTGTGCGGCACTAAAACCCACGTTATAGTACAGGCACGGTAGCAGGAAGAGTCCCTGCAGCCAAGGGAAAGTAACTGGGACATTTTCAAAGAGACTGAAAGCTAATGCCCTCGCCCAAAGCTGTAAGAGACAAAACAAACTCTACCCCTTGAGGAACCCACAGGGATTGGGGAATTTATACCCTGACTTTCAGTGACTTGCTGCTGCATGGCATATGATGCAGCACACCAGGTAATGCACATTAATTCCACACCAGTGTGTGGGGCTGGGAAGGGCATCTCCCGGGCAGTCATTGCTTGTGTTTCAGCTTCAGAGTGCAGCTCTACACAAGGAGCATTACTGTAGAGCAGCAGAGGCAGGGAGAAAGCAAACAGCATCATCTCCCCTCACTATCAGGTTCCCACTCCAGGACCCTCCTCCAGTGTGCTCCCCTGGGCACAAGTAGGATCCCTGGGCTGCAGCTGTAGCAGCAGGAGGAATTCTTCCATGACAACAGACAAGCTAGCAAACAGAGAGAGATTTGTGGGGGAGACAGCAAGTTGCATCTCTCCCCAGCCTGCTATCACCAGACTGACTGAAAATAGCTGAACTAGAAGGCTGCGGAGCAGCCAAGCTCTGGTCTGCACCTTGAGGGGACAGAAAGCTTTCTAGTTTTCTCCGTTGTCCCTTTGCTTTAGGCGACACCTGTACACATGGCTCAGCAGCAGCAGTGGAGTCTCTGGTACTGCTGGGAGCACTGAGTGAGCTCCAGCCCCCCCATGGCAGCCAACACTGCAGAAGTTGTGTTTCTTGTCAGAGGCTCATTATCAGTATTTAATCACTTCCCTAGGAAGAGGGGCAGAGGAGCACAGTGGTTTTGAAAGTTTGCAGGACAGATAGCACATGTCATCTTGGCAAGAGCAGGCCATGTACTTGTCTAGCTTTAGATAAAAGTGTCCTCTCGGGGACTGACACAGTTAAACACTTCTGCAGCATCAATGTTTTGGGGGATGGCTGTTTGGGTTTTGATTTTTCTCTGTCTCTCTCACACACACACTGGAAATTGCACCAGACAAAGGGTAGAGTAGTTTAAGGGGTATCTGCAAGCTTAGAGCAAAAGGCATCAGCATGTCATGGCAAACAGCTGCACTGTGTACACTTACTTTGAAAAGGATTCCTCACTGTCCACCTCTGCTTTTCTTTCACTCCAGCTCCTGTATAATTTTTCCAGGCCCTGCCACTTCCTTCTTGAGAATAATTAATCACAGCTCTCCAACTTTCTGAGTCATTTTCCAGAGAGACAGAAGCACTCGAGGTACCCTTGTGCAACCACGCAGGATACCACAGGAGCAGACCCCACCCCAGGCCTGCTGAGATCAGCCATTTCCCACAAGAAGGGTGGATGACATCCTTTATATCTTTCTAACCTAATTGTTCACTTCCATAAACACCACCTTCATTTTAACGCTGTTAGTCCAGCCATGCCGCTGTGTCCTGTGGCAGCTAACACCACAGGGTTGCAGTTGCCAAATGAAAGGGAATGCCTCTTCATGCAAACACGTGCCTGCCCTGAGGGTGCTGAATAGCCCCAGCTGTAATTTTCTAGGGCTGGATGATCAGATCCAAAATGCAAAGGCATTAACCTGTGCAGTATTTGATGTACACATCTTGTGTTCTCCTTTTGTTCTCTGCTTTTTATATATATGAAAGGCATTGCTGAACAGTTGCAACAGGCGATTTCGTATAACCTGGACGGAGCATGTTCTGGAGTGTGAAGAAAGCTTGTGCTAATAGTACAAAACACAACTGGTGAAGAGACACGGAGCTCATTTTTTATTTCTCAGCCAGCTTACCTACTCATGTAATTGCACTGACTCCAGCAGAGATACATGGATGTAAATCAGGCTCACAGGAATTCAGGGTGAGGCATCTATTTCCTCTCTCCTCTCCCAGTTCTGACTGTTCAGGCTCTGCAGAATTCAGCCTCTTTCTCCGTCCCTCACATTCTCTGTCAAGTATTGTTATCCACTGCAGGCTACAGCAGGTGTTTGTACAGTGCTTTGAGAGCCTCTTTTGGTGGAGGCTATGTTACCATTAAAGACAAACACGTGTCTTCTGTTCTGCCCTTCACCTTGCCGTCACTATCACCTTGCAGGATGTGCTCAGGTGAATGGCACAGTTCCTACACTGGCATAAGCTGAAGGCAATCCAAAAGGCCTCCTTTTGACTGCAAACCCAGACTGCCAGAGCTAATTGCTTGTCCAAAAAGGGATGCTACCACACCACAGTGCTGCAGGTCTTTTGGGCTGGTTCTGTGGGCTCTGTTTTTCCCACTCTGAGCTGAAAAATATTTACATTGAGGAGATATAAGAATTATGAGAAAATCAGAAGGATTGGCCATTACCTGGTGCTCCACTGCATTCAAAAGGTTTCAGAATGGGTTCATTTCCCCCCTCCTCTCCCCATGTCAACAAAAGGACAAGATTCCATCAGTGATCCTATCAGCAGCACTGAGTGCACCCTCAGCAAGTTTGCCAACAATACCAAGCTGTGTGGTAAGGTCAGAAAGCTGACCTTATGTTGAACCTCATGAAGTTCAACAAGGTCAAGTGCAAGGTCCTGCACATGGGTTAGGGAAATCCCAAGCACAATTACAGGTTGGTCAGTGAGTGGATTGAGAGCAGCCCTGCCAAGAAGGACTTGGGGGTGTTGGTAGATGAAAAACTGAATATGAGCCAACAATGTAGGCTCAAAGCCCAGCAAGCCAATCACATCCTGGGCTGCATCAAGAGAAGTGTGACCAGCAGGTTGAAGGAGGTGATTTTGCCCCTCTACTCCACTCTCATGAGGTCCCACCTGGAATAGCATTCACCTCTGGGGCCACCAGTGTAAGAAGGACACGAACCTGCTTGGGCTGGTCCAGAGGAAGGACATGAAGATAATCAAGGGAGTGGAGCACCTCCCCTGCAAGGACAGGCTGAAATAGTTGGGGTTGTTCAGTCTGGAGAAGGCCCCAGGGAGACAACCTAGGGGCCTTCCAGTTTTTAAAGGGGGCCTACAGAAAAGATGAGGAGGGAATTGCCATCAGGGGGTGTAGTGACAGGACAAGTGTTAATAGCTTCAAATGGAAAGAGGGTAAATTTAGATTATGTATTAGGAAGAAGTTATTCACTGTGAGGGTGATGAGACACTGGAACAAATTGCCCAGAGAATCTGTGGATGTTCCCTCCCTGGAAGTATTCAAGGCCAGGTTGGACAGGACTCTGACCAACCTGACCTAGTGGAAGGTGTCTCTGCCTATAGCAGGGGTTTGGACTAGAAGATCTTTAAAGGTTCCTTTCAACCCAAACCATCCTATGATAAGATCCTCATACATATTTCCACATGTAACCCAGACATCTCCATAAAGGGGACATAAACTGTGCCACAAAGGACTGCTTCTGTGCATAGCCATTTATGCTTGTCTGGCAGGTGAGAGACACGCTCACATGTCCCATCCACGTCTCCTTTAGGGAACTGCTTAAGCTGTGCTTTCGCTGACATTTTCCTCTGAGGCTATGGGGACCGCTCAAGGGATGAGAATATGTACAACTTAGTGCAGTTAAACAATCACATGAGTCTTCTCAGTGAGCCTGTGAGGAATTCACCCTTCAGCTCATAAAGTGTATTATATCTTTATTACCCCTGTACCATGAGGTTTCCAACAGGCCATTATCACTGCCACAGGACACAAAGCTCTCCAAATTGTTATGAATGCAAGACAGCAAGGTCTCCTGCACAGTTCCCGATGGATTTTTTTTTTCAAGCACAAGTCAGTGCTCAGTACATAATCAACACTCTACTTCTCATGTTCACTTCAAAAATTCATCTGCCATAGAGGTGTTCATAGAGTAGAGGGAGGCACCATCTTTCCCAGCTACAATTTACCATAGACAGAGTGAAATAAATATGTACATCTTGGAGCATACTCCAAGGCCAGAGCAAGAAAAGTCAGTGAGATATGCAGCAGCAGGATTTACTGGTTTTGTTTCTTTTTAATAAATACGTCACTACTGCCATGCTTCCTCTTCATATTCCATGTCAGTAGCTGACGGTGAAGTTTGAGAATGACCACAAAGGATGAACCTTTATGCTCTTTGGACCACGAAGGAGCTGACTTTTGATCTCTTTAAACCTACCCACTAACACTTACTTGCAGAGAAATTCCTACTAGCTCAGGATGACATTCCTGCCAGACTCTGAATGTCATCATATGGAGATCTGCTCCCACACAGAAGGGTGCAGAAAAGATGATGTGCTAATGAGCTACCTTCTTATCCCTGCTGTCAGTTCAGTAACTCACCCTCCTCCTCTTCCCTTCCCCTGAACTGCAAATGTGATTGCTTTCCAGCAGCACTTTGAAGAGCCCAGTCCATCTGCAACCCTGGAATCCCTCCAGAGGGCAAAGTCTTGGCTTTGTGCTTCAAATTATCTTGTCTTTTCTCTAGAGAAGGAGGAAAAACCAAACAGGGCACTGATGCAGGCAGACTGAGCAGTTGAAATGAGGCCAGCATCCCTTTTGCCATCGGACGACCCAGGCTCTCCTGCCAGTGCTCAGCAGGCCAATGCAAGCCTGTTGCCACCGTGTAGCTAGTTATTCTTCCTGGCAGTGCAACTTGTGCCTCTGAGTCTGCTCCCATCCTTCCTTTCTCAGTACACTATCTAGCACCCAGCAAGCAATATAATATCTAACACAGAATGGATAGCCCAATGCTTAACTCATCTCCCACATTCCATAAGGAACTTTCAATTTCTGCATGCACAGGGCTCAGGCATGGCCTAACAGGGTACTCAGACATGGATCACACTGGTTGCCACTTATACTTGGGCAAGCTGCTTTCCCCTCCCACTCTTCCCAGGTGTAAAGTGGGACTAACACTTACTCATCTGCCTCTGAGAGGGATAGTGAGACTCAATTATCCAGTGTAAGAAGAGTTCTGCACATTACTAGAGGACACTGCTGCAATGTCCGAGCTTGCTCAAGCAAGAAGTATGCTCAGGCTAGAGGCAATGAATACAGCAAGGTCAGCACTATCATTCCATGGTACTTGTGGTCTACTGAAGGCATAAAATCATTTCAGGTGTCATGGTTATCAGCAACTGTATTTCACATCATCTTTCCATATGCGTATTAGAGCTTGCCGAGAGGTGAATGGTTCTGCTTGTGGATGAGGAGAATGGTTGCTCAGCAGAGGTAAAAAGCTGATAAGTGAGAACTGTGCATGGGAAAAGGAGCAATTTGCCTGCTCAGTTTTCTTAGAGGATCCATAGGCACAACATTTGACATATAACAGTACCTAAGCAGTTGCTTTAATTTCTCTCATACAGAGACAACATACCAGGAAAAAGATTTGTCAATAAAAGTTTTATGAAAACCAATGATGCTTTCAAACTGTGTTGTTGTCCAGCTCCCTTGATTATGAAATCTATAGCAGCCTTGTCTAGCTTTTTCAATTTAAAGGGTCATGTTGAGAGCTCAATGATGTTTTCTGCCCTGCCATTTGTTTCTCGGTTTCTCATTTATAGCTGCTTTTTGACTAGCCTCGTCACAGAGTATAAAATGATCTGTTTTCAACTCCAGTACACTAGGTTCTCAGCAAACAGCACAGTAAAACTGGGGGATTCCACTATTTTGATCTGGTGGCTTCTGGGAAAAGGAAAACGCAGCCACCAGCTGGCCTTCCCACATGGATTTCTCCCACTTTAGGGCTCCTTATATGTTCTCTACTGCTAATGCTCAGCCATCTGATGCAATCTTTGCTACATGCATCACCAATACTGTAACACGCCACAATGGCCCTTCCACTCAGGTACTGAGTCCACTTGCCTCACGGTGAATTCCAGCATGAGCAATATGGAAAGCATGAAGCTATTGCACAACTGTACCATGACATCTTTCTTCCATTAGCTACAGCAGTGTCTTGAAATTCCTTTTTAATTGCTCTCATAATCTTCCTCTACCATATATATGTATATATATAAAGAGCAGCCAAAAATAGCTCAAAGAAAAGCAGTATGTTCTGTTACAGGAAGGTGGCTGAAGTTTGACAGAGAGGTTACTTCTCAGACTGAAGTTTCCACAAAGGAAGCTATGGAGTCTACTTTTGACAGCTCCTTAGTGCAGAACATGTTATGGTGACAGAACTAGACCACCTCACACTTGCTGATGTTTGAAAGAAGACACAACAGAACTATATTTATGTTCAACATACACCAAGGGAAGAAGAGAAGACATCCAGTTCTTGCTTAGATTTGCTCTCGTATTTTTTCTACTTGACTGCAAGAATTGCATTACCTGAATGGAGCCATCTTCAGCTACATCCATCACTGCTTTGGGTCACTCCATCACCCTGCAGCAAAATTCGAATCCTGACTGCTGTTGCACTTAACCTCTTTACTGATGAGTCCATCCACAATTACTCATTTATTGCCAAGGGCTTGACAGGTGTCTGCTCACCCATGGAAATCCAAGGGCTAAGAGATCCCAGGGCTCTACCGTGCTGCTTTGCACTATATGGCAATGCAAACTTGGAAAGCCAGTTGGATAAGGCAGCAAAGGGGAAAGAGGAATGCTTGGAGGTGGATGTGCACTCTAAACTGCTGTGCCATCAGATGTTAGCTTAACCTTTTTAATTTTTTTTTTTTCCTCTTTTTTTGCTTGCCACTCTTACCTAGGCTAAACTGTATACACACAACCCTGCCCACAGGTCTGAAGGGTTAGTGAAAAAAAGCTGGGACAGACTGAGCATGGTGAATTTTTCCACTAGCTGGATCTCGAACAGCCATCCACGGCTTTTGTTCAAGGAGACTTAATATTACAGATTCCCATTTCAGCACAGAAGGTAATGAAGAGGTGGGTAGGAAAGGAATAGGTGGCCAATGATTCAACTAGAGATTCAGCATTAGAGAGTGTCTGGACAACAGTTTGATCATCTCAGCCATCTCCAGAATTAGAGCCAAAAGGCACTGGCAGATTTGGAGGGATTCTTCATACCTCTGACTCTGAAAGCATGTGTTATACAGACTCAGACTCAAATTAAAGGAATCACTAACTGCTTAATCTTAAGCATGTGATTAAGTTCAGTATCAAGTGATTCAAACACGTTCTTAACGAACCTCTGATAATTTTGATCAAGTCTTGCTTTGGCAAGTTCCTTATTTTTTGGTGTAAGCTTTAAAATGTAATGGGGCCTAATCATAACATATATATACACAGCTGGCCAGTCCATTCCTATTTGAAGCAGTTGAATATGGAATGAAGTTAAAGATTTTGGCATTAACCTGCAGTGACAGGCTTTAGGAATAAGCCTCCATCAACCAAGATCCTAGAGAGCAGAACAATGCCATCCTCTTGCCCTACATCCACCTCCACATTAAGTCTCTCCCCCAGACAATGCCCAGGTGCTCCAGCTGACACTGCAAGCTCCCTGCTGCTATAGGCTGGGGTCTTGGCAGGTTATAACCAAGCACTATGGGATCATAGGTTGCAAGGTTAGAGGGCAATTTAAAAAAAAAAAAAAGAAAAGAGAAAACTGTTATTCTAAAGAATCATTAGCCTCTTAAAGGACTAGAAGGCAACAGCCTTCCTTAGATGGCACAGCTAAGGGGACTTCCACAAGATGAAATTATATCAGAAAGCCCCCACTGTACTGCAACACGACATGTAAGTGTAGCCCACAAAATTAAGAATGTGCATGTTCCAGCACTGCTGAGTGCACTGTCATGTTCATCAGAAGTTGGAACACAAGCAGCTGTACAACCACTTTGTTATAATTGTCTAGGGACTCTGAGGTACAAGTTTATTTTCTCACAGGGAAGATGGACTCAAGGAACTGGTTTCTATCAAGTGCACACAAGTAACAGGACAAAGAATCTTTCCTTGACAGTGCAATCTGTTCCAAAGGGGGTTCCACATCTTTGAGGGTTTGAAATACATGTGTTAGCTAAAAGGTGTGAAATCTTATACCAGGGATACAATTAAGGGAACATTTCAAGGCTTTTCCTTGAAACGAGAGGAGGAAAATAGCCTATAAAAAAATACTGACATTGTCAGCTGTTGTGCTGGCACCAGTCTAGTGTTCCCACCTCACAAAAATCTGGCTGTGCTCTCCTCAGCCTGATGTAACCTCAGGCTACGCGTAACACCAGAGTTAGTAAACAAGCGGTGACGATGCCTCTGCTTGTGTACAGCGTTCCAGCCCAATCATTACATCACATACCAATCACTTGGATTATGCCTTTGATATTCCACTGACACACCAGTCATTAGCCTCCAGTATCTGTGTGACCAGAGTGCCCGCAGCTTCAGTCTGCCTCAGGAGAGGATTCCCCACAGTCAGCACTGTACAGCTTGCTGCCAGATCTCATGCTGGCCATTCAACAGGGAGGCTGCCCTGGTAAAATCTGGATCCAGATTCATCTAAACTACACTGCACCTCACACTGTGTTGTTATGACTGGCTGGGTGACTCTCAGGGATAAGTGCTACAGATGAGGTGCAAGGATGTAGGTGGAATTCAGAGTGGACTAATTTGAGTCGATTACTTGTAAAAAGCACACAAGCCCCATTAAACTCACTTCTACCTTTTCCCCACCTCCCCTCAAAAAAGTCCCATTGTTTTTCAAGTGCCCAATAGGCACAGATGTCTGCATCCCTGCACCCACACTATCCTTTACTTCAGCCAAGGCAGGTAAAACAGCACTTGCATTCTGATCTGGTGACACTGCTATCGTCATCACAAAGACAGACATAACTACACAGGGTAGTTGTCAGTGGGAAGATACCACAGCACCTTGAACTACCAAAGAGCTGCTAGGAGCTGCTGTTAAACAAAGAAAACTCTGGCCTTAGTATAAATAGATGAAGCTACTGAACTCAGCACAGCTAAGTTTATCCTCTGCTCTTAGGTGAATTCCAAACAGCTCAGCTTCCAAACAGCTCAGCATGTGGCAGAGTCTGAGATAAGACAAGGTTAGGAACATGAGAAGAATTAAAATCTCCAAGAGACATGTCATGGCAGAGCTGGAAAAGGTTACTGCCAGGTCAGGATCAATAGCAGAACCAGGGCGGATGGAGAAAAACAATCTCACAGGGAATACTGATAGGTCAGTCAGTCTAGAGAGGAACAACACCAGGACATGGTCAATGAGTACCAGAAAAAGTTCAGACTATGTCACTGCAGCTATATAGACAGAGGAGTTACCCAAGCAGACATGAGAACAGGCCAACAGTAAATATCTTGTTCTGTCAACACTGGATGCTGTTTTCAGCCACAGGACTTAAACCACTGGCAAAGTATGACAGCTCTTTTTGGAGCAGAACTTTATTTGTTGGTGCTCACGGGTCATTGATAATGGCAGAACTTCCAAGCAGAGCTCAGATGCCTTCACTAGTGATCTTAACCAGCTAAGAGCTTGGTCCTTGCCAGCCTATATAATTTTGCCATCAACCTCACAGCTACTGTGTGACCCAGTGCCTGTCCCTCAACTCACCATGTTCACTGTGCAGAAGGGGATGCAAAGTCACATGTGTCACTTTCCTGTTGCATCCCAATTAGGAGCATGGACCACAGAACTGCACTGTCAATGCTTCCCACACACAGCTTACACGGCAAAGAGCAGCAGAGGGGGACTACCCTCCCTACACCTAGAAAAGCTGTCGAGTTACCCTTCCTTACTGTGCATTTGACCAGAAGGCTGGTAGTGGCCTTCTCACATTTGCAGTGGGAGCAGGGAAGCTGTAACTGGTTAAGGGACTGGCTGCTCAGGGCTGCAGAAGCCCTGCTTGCTTAGCCATTCAGCCACAGCACAGCAACAAAGCTGCCATTTCATGCAGAACACACCCATGCCTTATTATGCCCAGGGAAGGAAAGCAAAGGACAGTGCCTCTGGGTAGTGACTTCTTGTTTCTGCCTGGAGAATGGAGGTGAAGTCAGTGCCTCCAGGTACCAGCATGTTTAGATGACACAGAACTAATGCTGAAACACCAGCAATCACAGTAAGCCCAGCTGGTACAGCCATATAATCCAAGGCGCTTTGCACTGGCAGTGCTGTGAGTCACAAACAGTAGAGGTGGGGCAGCCCAGTGGCTCCTGGGCTCTGTACGTGCCTGGGGTCAGCTTCCCCAAAACACACCTCCTTGCACAGTGCAGCCACAGGAAATTCACCCCAATTTACGCTAATGCTCTGACTCACCCTGTTGATCAGCCTCTCTTTTTGGAGCCACTACAACAGCAGTCTTGGCCAGGCAGTCAAGTGCCTGAAGCCTGGCCACTGGTGTTCCTCCTACCTGCCTTCCATTACCACCACAGCCTGCGACTTGGTGCCGTATGCCCTCACAAGCCTTCTTCTTCCATCTTAGTGGAGGACAGCACAACCATTCTGCCTCACAGCCCAGGTTTTTCATATGGGGCAGAAAGGAAACTTTCCCTCTCCCAAAAGAGCGCACACATATGCCTGGTTTTCTTTCTAAAGCAAACCCAGACTTCAAAGAGGCTGTGACCAGAGCCATTGCCAGTCTGATTAACACACTACAAAAATCATCACTTCTCTTAAAAACAGAATCCATTTTATTTCACTGGGGGGGGAGGAATCTTTCCCACATGGGCTACAGCTGCACTTTCTGACCTTTCATTCCAGAGGGCTTGTAAGCATCGTATCTCAAACTGAGCTGAAAGAGGTTCAGCAATGAAATTATTTTATCTTCACCATCTTGAATAGTTTTTAATTATTTGAGAGTCATGATACGCCCATGATTGAAGAAATAAAGCCAAGCCTTCAGATGTTGCTACAGTGAACTGCTACAAAGGTTATGAAGCATGGAATGCACCAGGACCACCCAGGATGGGTCACAGCCAATATGCCCAACAGCTCTGTCCAGGCAGATGCTTTTCCTGTTTTAATCTTGCATGTGGTAGAATGTGGGAGGACAATGCCCATTACTGGCCATACAGAAAGTCCAACACCTACTGATTACTTTTGAGTACTCTCAGCTGCCCAGCCATGCAAGTTCCTGCTGTCCCCACATGCAAGAATGTGGCAAAAACTTGACTTCCCCAGAGCAGCATGACTGGTACCCAGGTTACAGGCAGGAGCATATCCAGCTTTGGAGAAATGCTCAAGAACCGACCACTGGCCCACAACATGGAAAGGATGAGCAGGACAAACCACGAGGCAGCACATGTTACATAGGCACTTGTGCTCCAGGCTGAACAAGAGTGTCTCTGTGGAACCTGGGTGTATTCACGCAAGTCCTGTGTGTCTGCTACCCTGGCACTCAGCTTTGTCTTCTGGGGCAGAGAGACAGCCTGATCTGACACACAGATGCTCTCTCTGAATTAAAGAGCTGGCAGAACATGCTTATCGTATTTGCCAGGGCACCACAAGGAAGGCAGGCAATACTTAGCAGGTGTGCGACTCATTTCTTGGCTTATTAAGTGGTTTTTTTTTTTTCCCATAACATTTTGTTCTAAATAAATAGCATTGTGCTTTAAGGACAGTGGTAATCATTGGCACATTCTGCTCCTCATCTTTGGGAGGGCCACCTATAATTAGTAGGTACAGGCTTCCAGAGCTGCTGGGCTACTCACAAAAAGATTCAGCAAGGGAAATGGCAGACCCAGATTACCAAACTGAAGGGAGAAGAAAGCAGGTTTTTATTTTGAGACAGCTGAGAACTAAGGGCCGAACACCCAAGTGGACATGATTTAGAAAATCACAAAACAAGTTACTGTTGAGCCAGAATCTGTCCTAATAACACCACAAAACCAAGTGTGTTAGCTCACAAACAACACATCTAGAGCCATTCTTCAAACAGTTCTCAATACAAGTACCAAAGATACTAAAATATAAAGATAAAAATTTTCAGGAATCCTCCCCAGAACTGCAAATTTCCTTCGGACAGAGACATCAGAAGACAAAATTCTGCAAACTGTGACCATGTTTAAAGTAAATTCTTTCAGTATTTGCCACTAACAATAATCTGCTTGATATGATCCACAACTTCAGGACCATTTAGCAGTTTTTGTCACATAAACCAGAATTTTAGCAATTCTGGAAATAAGCAAGTCTCATTTGCTGATACAGCAGCATCAAACATTTGGTCTTCCTCTACATTAAGCACCACATTAGCTAGCTCAGTAGCTTGCAGCAACATTTGAACATTTGAAGGAATGAAATGCAGTATACATGAGGCGTACTTACACGTTAGAAGGGAGAAAGGATGCAGTGAAGGAGCAGCTTCTTATCTCTCTTTCTCCATGCTGATCCATAAGTCCCATACAGTGAGTAGCTAGTTTACTGGTTTGACTGGACCATCAACACACACATCTTCCTGCTCTAGAGCAACGAAGAGTGTGACCAGAAGCACTCTAACTACTCCTTTTTACCTTGATGAGGATTTGGCTGAGTGGGTAGCAGGTGAGTTTCCTTTCTCTCTCAGATGAAGACCATCAGTGACTGCTACAGATGCAAATCCTTCCTTCTGGCCAGAGCAAAGAGGGGCAGGGCTGAGGGGCAGCTGGCTGCTCTCCTTACAGCAGGGCATGCTGGGCTCTACCACCTGGCTGGTAGATGGGGGATTTGGTTTCTCTTTATGCTGCTTAGTCTTGTTCTAGACTTAACTCTTTGTTTCTCTCTATAGGCCTTTCTCACATCTCTGGCTATGGTTCACCGGCTTTGGTCTTCATGAGAAGCCTCTTGTGCTTTGCTGCACTTGAGAACCTGCTGCTTCCTGTCTTCAGAAAGCATCCCAGCTAGTTCTGGTCTTGTCTTAAAGCTTAGTGACAGACCCTCTAACTCACTTCTCTGCTGGCAAGTAGAACATGACTTTCAAACTCCTTCTGCCCTTCAAAATTCCAAGTGATGCTGTAACATCACCTTATTTGGAGTTTCTCAGTAGTCAGGGCGTGAAATGGCACTTCAGGGTTTGCATTTGATCTGCAGCTCTTGCTTTGCCATTAGTACATCAATCAGATATTGTAGAGCTCTCAGTTTGCACCTGTTTGAGGCTTTGTGATCACCCTCGAGCTAGCAGTGTCTTGAGTTTAGTAGAAAATTAATCCATAACTCCTAGGCTACAGAGAGGCAATGCTTGTTGGAAGATGCTGTGGGCAAGAGCAGCTGCCAGCAAGTCGGGACAAAACCTTATCATTGCACATTGCTGAAGCATTTTTGACACCAAAAATCCATGGAAGTTCTGGAGCATGGCTCCAACTGACCGAGGCTATGCTTCAGCTATTTACTGTAATACGACTGAAATGGAAACTTTCTGCTCCTCACACAAGAGCACTGGATGGAAAGGCACTTTAGGTAATAGACATAATGACATCACGTAATCTCTGTTGCACTTAAATCTACAATAAGTAGTTATTTTTCTGTTATTTGTTCTTTATCTGGAGGAGTGGGGGGTGCAATTTAAAAAACTTGCTGCTCTGCAGTTTAGGATATTCTTTTCAATCTCCAGGTTATGCCACTTCTGTCCAGTTACTGCTCATATGCTTTTGTGCCAATTCTGTTTGAGTAACAGCTCCCTTCTCCTCTCCCCCAGTCACCAGCATAAACCCCATGAGGTAAACCAGTCCTATTTCCCCATTTACACTTGGCCAGACTAAGAGAGTCCAGCATCCTCAGGGGGGGAGGGCTCTTTATCCCCTTGATCTGCCAAATAGCTCTTCCCTATTCTGTCCTTGCTTTCATCTTTCTTTTGAACTGCAAACAACCTTTCAGATGTGGCTGCAGCAGGCTATTGTGCAACAGCATTAACTCTTGTTGATTTGGCAGGTGCTCTCCTTGTGTAGCCCAGAACCAAACTGGCGTGGCTCAAAATAACAGACCCAGATAATTTGCCCCCATTTTCCTCTCTTACCTGGTGTAGTCATCTCCCCTTTAACAGTTCCTGTCTGCATCTTACCTAATAATGTTAAATACTTCACTGAAGCCCAGACAAACTGCATCTGCACATTCTCCTCTCTGCAAAAGTCCATTATCAAAGACAGCTGTGAAATGAGAAGCGTTTTGCTAAGCCAGTTGTGTATTTCAACTCTGTTTGCATCCTGAGTTACTCTGTCAAAGCACATAATAGAAAAATTTTTATGTTACCAAGGTCAGGCTGACAGGCCTTAGGTTTGCTACATTGTATTTCATTTTTCATGTCTCAAATACAAGCACTGCTTGCCCTTTGCCAGTCATGTGGTACCTGCCCCACTTAGATATATTTACATTCCTTGCTAATAAACTCTTGGTTTGTGTCTGTTCTTTCACCTCCCTTGACACAAACACCGGGAGTTCTTAGAACTGGGCTTTTGCTTCAGACACGGTATTTTTTTAAAAGCCTCCTAACAATCATCAGCTTGTCTTTTATTGGTTTGCATCTAAACCATCTTTAGTTTTGACAGCCACATCGCTGCCTGTTATCTCACTTCTTTCTTGATACTCTTTTTATTGGACTAGAAAGCTTCTTACTGAGTTTTAAACTCTTTGCAATGCGTAAATTACCCCTAACTTATGCAGTTCTTGCTTCATTACATAGCAAAGTGGCAAATCAGAGGTATCTCTGCTGCATTCATTATTCTTTCTCCAGCCTGTATGAGCTCCCTATTATTTCTTAAACCCTTTTTCAAATCAGCTGGTTGCTTCCCTAAGCACTTTTCCTTCCCTGCTTAGGATGCAAATTGTAGATTGCTTTCTACCTTTGAGTTAAAATTCTGAGGGTCTTCCACATTTCCATCTTTGGACTCTTCACTCTACCTGCAATAGGTTCCTTTAAGTTAAAATTTTAGCTATAAACACATTTTTGTTTTCTTTATACTGGATGTGAAACTAAATTACAACACTGAAGCAGCCCGGATGAAGTGCTGACACTTAAGGCTGAGGTTCTGAGCCCATGCCTCCTCCGTCTGTGTCTCATCTTAAAGCTGCCAACATGGACATCCACATGACTCACAAAAAGCCCTTCTAGGTATCAGCACCATGTCTGGGCAGCAGAGTAAGGCCTTGGGGAGTGAAAACAGGGAGTTACACTGCACTGAAAGATAAGCATTGGCTAGTTCACAGCTCATGGCCTGGCACTGAGATTTGGTCCTGGCCTTTGGAAGCTATGGGCTTAAGCGAAAGGGGTTTCCAGCAGGTCTGTACTCAGCTTTTACATTCAGTATCCAATTTTGCTCATCCTTCACGCTGTGCTAGTAGGAAGTGTTTGAGTTTCTTTCTTACCCTACAGGAAGAAAAGACAAAATTCCCTAAGCTCCTGTTACAGCCCTCCACAGCCTCTCCTCAGTCTCGGTTCACTGTGCCTTTAACTAAGATAAAATCCAGTCTGAGATTGGAGTTCTGATTCTTTATGGTGAAATTTTTTATGAACCAGTGCTGGGGGGACCTCAGTTTCAGTCAGCAACATGAAATGTAACAGAGGGGCAGGGTGACCAGAGCAACCGAGGCCAGCTCCTGCCAGCAGGGTCAAAATTGCCCACCAACTTGGCATGAGAATGGGAGGGGATGTCAGCAAAAAGGGTGGTCTAGCAGATCACCTTGGTGTACAAGACTCAAAAGCCAAAATGATAATGCTAGGTTTTCTTCAGAGGATTTCTCAGTAAGCTACCAGGCCACTGGGGATTGATGGCATGGGAAGATGCTCTTTGGATCTATTGGTTTTAAGGTTTTTTTCCCCCTCACATAACTAATTCAAATACAAATCAAGTTTGTCGTTCCCATCTGTGGGCATTCAGTAGTCTTTGGGATATGAATTGAGCACACTGAAAAAACTACCAACACAGGTGACAACAGTCAGAGCTGTAGCAGCCATAGGGGTGAACAGACTGAACATGGAGTGGAGCAGCAGCAGCTGGAGTTCTGTCCTGTAAAAGATCCCCCAAACTATTCATCCTATTATTAGTGTTGACATGCAGGCCACCTAAATGTGGAGACTGCTTTCCCTACCTTATTTGATTTCCACATGAACAGTGCTTTGTATGCACAGTTTCCTTGCTGTCCCAGATACACAGACTTTTATTTTTCAGTCCGGTGTCCTTATGGTACTGTATCTGCTGAGGTTAGAGAGTTCTCTTTAAAGTACTGGTATGTCCTTTCCCATATTTTCTTCTCTTTGCTCAGGACTGTATTTAACTCCATGAATTAAACCACTTACCAATGAAAGTGCATTCCCTTTGGATGCAGCAAAAATCCAAATATACCCCTGCCTTTTCTGTTCAATACATCATTCTCCATCTCCAAGCTTTACCATGGAAGCTTTGACAATGCCACTGCTCTATTTCCATGTCTGAAACAAGGATGACTATTTTTATAGCAAGTGTTCACATCTGGAGAAGATTTGTAAATGCCATAATAATTGCATTCAACAAACAGAAGTAAGAGTCTCAGTGGTGCACATGGACATTTCATTGTGAATACCAGAATAGTACCGATTTACATCACTTACAGTGATGTCAATGTCCATAGCATTGTTTCAACCTCACCTCCAACTGCAGTAGCTGTTATGTTTACTGAAGCCTTAGGGAAAAGGGGCAGATTTATCTTTTTGATTCTCCCGTCTGCTCATTATAAAGAGAGGAAAACAGTGCCAAGCTGCTGGAGGAAGATGTGGTGGTACCCGGAAATGAACTGGCAATCCTCCTGTCCCCAGTCAGTATTTTCTGAATAGAACTACTTTTGGAAAAACCCAGTGTGTGCCCACAGCTTACTGAAGCAAATAAGAGCCTGAAACACAAGATGAAGCTAATGACAGTTTCAATCCACTGCTGTGTGTCATGCCAGCCCTGTTGTTGGTTCCTCTGGCTCTGGGGTGATTCACCACTATCCTGAAAAACAGGTGGCTCTGGCACTGTTAGTCACCCGGCACTAACACGGGGGAAGTGCATTAACACTCTGGGGAAGTGGAGTATGTACTGCTGAAGAGAAACTAGATCCTCCATTTCCCGAAACCTGGGAAAACTAGTTTCAGGATGTAACAAATAAAGATATCATTCCCTTTTTCTCCTAAAGGTTTCCAGACCAAAATAAAAACTCTTACTCCTGTTAAGGTTTTCTTTTAATTATAATTTACAGAGTATGACTATTATCTTCTAGTACTTTTTCCCTTAGTCATTTTTAAACTGTTAAAGACCTATGGTCCCATGAAGTCCATCTCCTTTTGTTGTACTGAATCTACATCGTGTTCTTTAACAGTTAACTCCACTGCCGCTCCACATCCTCCCTCACACCTATTTGGGCATTCCTGTGGTTTGGCAGGCCTTGCCTTACAAACACAAGATCCAACAACAGTGACAGACACTAAATTCTCTCCTTAGTATCCACCTGCTGTACTTGTGTAGCCATCTGCAGGACACCTCTTTGGCTCAGCCCATCACCTCTGGTATCATCATGCCCTTTGTTGTATTTTTGTAACTGAAGTGCAATGAAGGTACAGTCAATAACAAAAAATGCAATAATGAAAGCTTTGAAACCAAAAACATTCTTAAGCTCTTGCTGTATATGCCACAGCTTCAGTTATAGCTGTCCCCCAGGCTGCGCTCCCAGTCATGGTGCAATACCCCAGTACCTTTATAGAAGAAAATCAGGGACTTGGCTTCAGAAGGAGTTTCTAACTTTATGCCTAAGTGTACCCGCACTGAACAGAGCATTAACTGCTGCGGGATCTGAAGCTGGTCCCCTACGGCTCTTGCTTTAGGCATCGGCTCTCTATTGCAAACCTTGCCTTTTGGCAAAGGCAAGCGTGCAATCGAGACAGTCCTGCAGTAGAAAGGAGCAGTTTTTCTTCCCCACACCAGCAAGCATCCCATCACTTCCCAGTAGCATATTTTTTAATTCTTGATCCATTTTTTCTTAGCTTGTAGTAGCAGATAGGATATCTAGCGCTTCATTTGCAAGACATGCATAATCCAGCACATTTCTCATAAAAGTCACATCCTGGGGAAAGATGAAGAAAAAGGATAGAATTTTTTTTTTTTTTTTTTTTTTTTTTTTTTCCTGGTATCACCAAAACCAGAACCTAGCAAGAGCTTCTTCAGCTTATCATTTAGACACTGATTTGTCTGTCACTTTTTGTGCCCTTGCCTGATAAGGATGATGCAGCTATAGCCAAAAGTTTTAATATTTTTATCAACTACATACTGGGGTTTTGCTCAAATTTCTCTGATTTTAGCAAGGAAAAAAATAAAGAACTAAAGAATTAAATATGGAAAATATATGCTGGCTGCAATGGGACACAGAGGGGTGGTTTAATTCCCAGATGAACCTGGTTTCATTTGCTTGAAAGGCCATTGACAAGCTGCCTGGCTAAGGGACCGGTGGGGAAGGGAGAAGAGGCTGCAAGCCTGTAACAACACGGGTGTGCGTTCTGAAGGGCTGGGAGGGTGCAGTGCTGACCCCGTACCTCTGGGCCTGAGTAAGACAGAGGACAGAGGAGGTGACTGAGAAAAGTGCAAGTGGAGAGGAAAATTAAGGAGCTTTGGGCTCTGTGAAGGCTGACTTTGTGAAGGGTCATCCAGGGTGACAAGTTGGAGAATCAGCCATGCAGGGCAGGAGAGGGGCACGTTGTGTAAGGCAAAGCATGGCGGGGCAGAAGTGAGAGCCGTGCAGGCTGTTGATGTCACCCGTGGTGATTGTGCCAAGGTACAAGGAGCACCCACCATCGTCTGTGTGCATTGTAACTGCAAGGCCCTGCTAAGTGGAATAGAAAGGTGGGTGCCAGTTGGATGGGACCCAACAGGAAACTAAAGAAAAGACCGCTCGGAGTGATTAGATGCAGAGGACAATAATGAGAAATACTTCTGCAAAAATATCTCAATGGTATCGCTTCTCATTCTTTTCCCCGCATCTCTCGCCTGCTACCAAAATTATCAACTCTGTCATCTGAGCCCATTTCTTTTACCCTCACGACTGCTTCAAGCTGATTTACAGCTGGGTCTCCATCTCAGACCCATCCACATAACAAACGCTACTTATTACAGGCCCACACTCCAGCCTGGACATAGTACAAGGGAAAATGCACTCAGTGGGCCAGATTCCGCACCATTTTCTTGCATTTCCGTGAATTTTATTGCTCTGTTGCACCTATATGCCTTGTGCCTTAGCCCTGTTGATGTCAGGACCCATCTCTTCACCTAGTTTAATACTGACTGCTTGGTTTTCCAACATGGACTTGAATGAAGGCTAAGCCAGGAGCATATGGCGGGTTCCTGGGAGATCATGGGTGATCCTCCGGGATCACCGGGTGGGGAATCTCGCAGGCGACGTCGCGCTCCCCGGGCAGCTTTCACCGAGCGCTGACAGAACACGCCGATCCCTCAGCTCCCACCGCGCCCGCGCCCCCTCTCCCCCGGCGGGCGCCTCCCGCCCTTTCCCCGCCCCCTCAGCCGGTCCGGGCCGGGGTCCCTCACGCCGGGCAGCCCCGCCCCGCGCGCGGGTTCGGAGTACCGGCCGCTCCGCGCGCCGCCTGACGCAACCCGCGCGCCGCTTTGCCCCACGCGCGGCGAAACACCCCGCCCTCGTTGCATCACCCGGCGCGAGCCGTTCTGCCCGGCGCCAGCGAGGGGCGGGGCGAGGGCGGGTCCAGCGGCCCGGGCCGGCCTTTAAAGGGCGGCGGCGGCGCGTGCCTCCCCACGAGCGCCTGGTGCTGCAAACGTCTGTGGCCGCCTTTAGCCGCCATGAAACGCGATTCGCAGCCCCCTGAGGAGTGCCCGGGCTGGCCCCAGGAGCCGTCGCCGGCCCCGTCCCCCCTCCTCTCCTCGCTCCTGGGCGACGCGGCGGGCGCAGAGCTGAAGCTGACGCCGCCGGTGTGGATCTTCGGGTACGGCTCGCTGGTGTGGCGGCCGGGCTTCGAGTTCACCTCCCGCAAGGTGGGCTTCATCCGTGGCTACAGCCGCCGCTTCTGGCAAGGGGACACCTTCCACCGCGGCAGCGAGAGGATGGTAAGAGCGGCGGGGAACGCTGCGGGGGCCGTTGGGCGGCCGTTGGAGCGGGCTCGTTTTCTAACTGCTTTCCCCTTGGCTCTCCATCACAGCCCGGCCGGGTGGTGACGCTGCTGGAGGACTGCGGGGTGAGTACCGGGGAGGGATGGGGCTGGCCTGGGTGGTGGTGCTCACATCAGCACTTGGAAACTGCTTTTCTGCCCTTCCGGGATCGGGTGGTGGGGGTGGTGTTATTCACCTCTGCACTGGTAGCAGTTGTGCAGAGACCCCTGCCAAAGCAAGGCAAGCTTGCTTTGGAACGTTAGTGGACTTGTCCACTGCAGTTACAGCATCCCATAACCACCTTGCTCTTTTGCTGTTAGGCATGCACATGGGGTGTAGCCTACGAAGTCCGTGGGGAACAAATTGCTGCGTCACTCCAGTATCTCAACATGCGAGAAGCTGTCTTGGGAGGCTATGACACCAAGCTGGTGAAGTTCCACCCTCAGGAGAAAGATGGAGAGGAGCCCATCCTGGCTCTTGTTTACATTGCAACACCCCAGAACCCTTCTTACCTCGGACCAGCATCTGAAGAAGACATTGCAGCTCAAATCATTGTCTCAAGTGGTTGCGCTGGTCATAACATTGAGTACTTGCTGAGACTGGCAGATTTCATGCGCTACTTTTGTCCTCAAGCAGAGGATAAACATCTCTTCTCCATTGAAGAGGCTCTTATTTCCATACTTCCATGCCTATACTACACAGAGGACTCTCTAGAAGAAACTGCAAGCGTCCCTCAGAAGTCCAAGGGTTGAAAATGAATTTTTTTTTTTTTTGCAGGGTCCCAGTAGAGGGGATGTAAGGGAGAAAGCAATGGAGACAATCTTAACCCTGATAAAATATTCTGGACTGAGTGAATAAAGGGAGAATTAGCAAGTAGTAGGGGAGGGAGGAAGTGGAGTAAAAAAAGCTTGCTATAGGACTTGTGATTAGTACCTGTTACACTCCTTACCTGTAGCACCATGATGCCATCACTGCTTTCCAGGTGGGGAGCAGGGATCTTCACTGGAACTTTGCTCTGTAAGACTTGCTTCCAGGGGTCAACCCAAAGCACTCACTTTCTTTAGAGAAGAAAGAGGCTCATTTATTTTGTGCACTTTTTTTTAAGACTAGTTGAGCAGGACTTGACTGGGTTTAAGCAGTATATATGTAATTCTACCTCAGATTGGCAAAAAGCTGTGTGGTGGTGGAGACTTGCGCAGGTTCTGCCAAATCAGACATTTTTTTTTTTTTTTCCCCCTGCCATGTCCCACCTCCAGTACAAAGACCTAATGCTCAATTTAAGGACTTCTGTGCAATATTAAGTGAACCAGCCTCTGTAGGCCCTTGTGGATCCTACTTCATTCTATTGTGCAGGATCAGAGGGATGTGCTTATTTTCTAAAACATTGTATTTATTATGTGTTGTATCTAAACTGCTTACATGCCACAGTGGTGTGCAGCCCACATTCAACCTTGCACTTGTGCCTTCTAGTTTTAAATTCAGTTTTCTGAGGAGCTAATCCTGCTCTGATGAACAGAAGCTTTTCTCTAAGCTTCACTGACCTTGTGCTGCTACAGATTAAGAAATGGTCCTGCCTATGTGGGAAGCCTACATTGCCTGCAGGAAAGCTGTCCATGTGCAGCAGCATTTTAGCCCTGCATGAGAAACTTCTGGTGCTTCGGGGTAATGTGGGTTTCTGCAGACTCATCTGAAGGTTCTAGTTCCATAGGGGAGTGTCTGCCTGGTACACTTTAATCTGACTGCAGAAGACCCATAACTGAGGGTAGCTGCAACCCTTTGAGGTACTGAAAACCTTCCTCAATCGTGTTAACTGGAGGCGCTGCTGCAAGCTTAGATTTCTCAGCTTTGCATATTAGCAGCATGAGAACCCATGGTATTTTGTAAGAAAACTGCTGCTGCTGCAACTGCAGCAAAAGTGCTCTTGAGAGCTGACCCCTGGGACATTTGACTCCTTCCAAATACCACATGGGGTTTTTTATTATAAAAAAGGGTAGGGACTGTTTGTATTACTGTGGCTTGTATGTCTATGGAGTGGTACTGTGCTGTGCCCAGTAATAAACTGACAAAGTTAGCCTTCTGTACTTGGGTCTTTGTTTCCTTAGTGACTTAAATTTTAAACTGATACTTTTTTTTGTGTGTTTTTTAAAAACAACACCCTTGCTGGTGATGCTGCTGTAGCTTCTAGGGTTGGAACAAAACCACCTCTGTGCTACTGAACAGCTTGCCTCTGCTGTATCTACTGGAGGATACCTATTGACACTTTCAGTGACTTTCTCTTCCCAGCTTCCAGCTCTTGTTGATTCTTGAAAGCTAGCACTGACATCAGAGACAAGCCAGCCCCTCTTGACTCTACGAGGCAGGCACAGAAATGTAATTCTCCCTTGGCAGGCCAAAGGATTTTTATTCCCAATGTAACTTGGCATCACCCTTTCCAAGAAGTAATAGTGGAAGGACAAGAAACTGCTGCTGCAGCCAGATCTGCAGTAAGGGAGATGGTTATTTCTTGTCTGCCTTGCACACAGCGTGCTCTGTACAGGGGAATGTGCAGCTGCCTCAGCACAAGCACATCCCTGTACCTACCAGTATTACCTCCAGACTTCAATGATGGAGTGAAAACTAATTGAAACAACTGAATTTACCACTAATTAAAGGCAGGTGTATGTTTCAGGGATAATAGGCTAGAGAAAACAGTGCTTTCCCTCTTCTGCAGAGGCTCTTGCTTAAGGGAGCTGCTGCATCTTCCCATGGGGGCTGTATCCCTCAGCTGGAAACATCAAAGGGTTAAAGTATCAACTTACCTGCAGGGGGACACTCCTTTACTAGTGCAGGTCTGGGGTTAGATACCAAAACATCTCCAGAATAAACAAAAACATCTTTGCACCTTTTGAATTGTCAAAGGCACAAAGAGATGACTGACATGAATTGATAAGTGGAAGTGTGCTAAGCAACTGGCATTTGGCATTCTACGTGGAGGGCCCCTTGCTGTGTTCAGCCTGGGTTGGTCCTGTGATCTTCCACACTGCTGGTAAAAGACAAGCAGTGAGTGCTTGTGAACCACCCTTCAGTGCCAGGAATGTTCTTTCAGCTGCTGTTTCTTCTTCCCTTGAAAAAGGTAAGTAGACAGATACACTACTTCACTGAACTACCATTTTCTCCCCAGTGAGTTCTTTGCAGTAGACATCCACTAAAAGGACCTTGTTTTGTTTTCAGGAGTGGTGAATACAGCAGCTCATTGCTGTCATCCTGTCACTGCATCTTCAAGTCACTCCAACACAAGTATGATTTAACTGCTTTCTCCCAAGGCTTCTGCTACATGAAGGCAGTTGCACAACCATGGGACTTGGGAGTGCCAGGCCAATGGTGACACACAAGGACAGTGTCCTACCCCCTACATGTTTTGCTACAGGCTTCCTCTCCCCATGTCATGACTTGCCAGCCCAGGTGAAGCAGCTGGCTGTTGGGCGCAGCTCCAGCTTCTGGCAGCTCCACCACTGGCCTGATGGCTGGCCTAGGAAAGAGCATTCGCTTTGTCAGAGGGTGAGACAACTGCCCTCCTTTGCAGAGTGCTGGCAGGCATCTCTGGAGATACTTCTCTATCTTTTGGCTTCCTCTTGCAGGAGCAGTCTTCTAGCTTTCCTGTGACGAGCTCCTGCCTGTTAGGTCATATTAGAAACCAGCTGCAATAGAAACATATTTACAAGAGCTATCAATTACATACTTTCCTAAGTCTAAAACCAGCTCAGTTCACATGGTTTCAGTCTCTTCCTTAACCTCTTCCATTTTCTTGCCTGGCAGCTCCCACACAGCCCTGGAATGTGGACCTGAGTCACCAGTTCCTTGAGTACATTAGGACAGGACTTACCCAGCTGCTTTGCAGTGGCAGAGCTGGCTAAATAATGTAGATGACAACAGTTAATCCAGCCCTGGCCTTCATATGTATAAAGCACTTCTGAGGGGTCATGGCCTTCATAAGGCAGGAGAAAGGATTCAGAGAAGACAAAACTAGAAGAAAAAGGTCTCTGGCTCTTAGGCACTACAGTTTCAAGGTGGAGTGTCAAGAACCAAGGAGAATTCATAGGGGTAAACATCCACCAAGGTGATTCCAGCTTCAGTAAAAATGTAGTTTATTTAAACTACACGTCACCGAGTGTGAATTTACCTGTGCTTGGAGTACTTTTCTAGAGGAGATGCCAGGTCAGAAAATTAGTGAGACAAAATTGGTATTTGTGGTTGAAGGCAATACAGGCATGCAGCTTAGTGAGGGAGGGAGGTGGCAGGAGAGGATGGTGGCAGAGGAGAGGGATAGAGAACAGACCAGCACTCCTCATCTGGGTGCAAAAGCAGCCAAGCGCTTGCTTGAGCCTGCTTAAAGAGAATGTACATTTGAGCATCCAGAAAGGGGAGCCTGCAGAGACTTTGAAGACCAGTCAGTCCCAGGAGCAGCTGAAGGGGAGTGGCACAGCTCCAGCTGCATGCCCACCCACAGCCTTGAGAGGGTCCATGTGTGGCAGGGAGACGCTTGCCAGTGGCATGCAAGTCCCAGGGCGGGGTCCATGCTGGATGTAGCAGCTGTTACAGGAGCTGCAGGTGGTTGTATGTCACATGTGTTACTGCATATGTGTCTGCTTGCTGCTCAAGAGACAGGCTGAAACGTGGATTTAATTACCTACAGATGTTTCACAGGCAGAGGGAAAGCAAAAGATAGCCCCCCCAGGGAACGCTTATCACTGCTTCTGGCCAGCTTCTGCAGCAAGACACAGGCTGGCTGCCTGGCGCAAGCGAGCGCAGCTGGTGCTCTGCTGTCACAGAGCCTGCAAGGGCTGTGCTCTGACCAGCACTCTCCCCTGCGGCAGAGGCTGGACCGCACTTTGTGCTCACTGTATACAGAGTGGCTGTGCCCATAAACAATGTCTGTTTGGGTAATAGCCTGTTCTTCTGCTCCTGCTACCAGAAAAGGTTGGATAGTGAAGTAGAGGAAAGAAAGAGTACTGGAGGTACTGTACATCTGCGCCAGGACAAGTGAGACTCACTTTGCATAAAATAGCCAGCACAAAATATGCAGATGTGGTCACCTGTGCACTTTGACATTTCTCCATATAGCCCATTCCAGATAGTTCAGTGCCAGAATGGTAACGTGTCCCAAAACCTGGGAGTCAATCTAGGCCTGGAAGCCTTTTCATCAAACTTTAGATCTTGTTATATCACATTCAGCCCAATAACCTCAACCCAAGGGCAGAGGGTAAAAACAAATGAGCAGAATTTGGATGGGAGATTTTCCCCGAGTCAGACTTCTTGCTTTGGTACTGCCAGTTTTCACGACATGGATGTACTTCAGTAGCACCAAATTTAAAGAGGTTTCCTTAGAACTCAAGGACAGATGACACATTAAAAAAAGTGCAGTCCCAGCGCACGAATGGGCAGTGCAATGTGCCACCAGCACACAGCCTAGCTCAGCACCATGTGGTTTTGTCCTCTGCACGGGAAAACAGAAGAGATAAAAAAAAATAGATTTACAGTCAGGCTATGGAAAAACTATACTTGCAGCAAAACCAGCAGCTGCTCAGTGGACTTCGGAATTTCCTAACTAGTTGCCTTGGATTAAGTGAAAACCTCCCTAATTTATATGCTATATTAAAGTTATCAAAAAGCCCCAGATGGCTTTGAAAGAGCCTTGGGCCTGGGAGGGAAGGGAGGGTGGAAGGAAGTTGGGCATTCTGGGCAGCACTGGGGCAGCTCTACATGCTTTGTTTACAAACCCTGTACAGTTTTTGTTTGGCTTTTGGATGTGTTTTATTCTTTCTCAACTCCCTTTTCATGTCATCGTAGTGCCAGCCACACTGATGGGTGTTTATGCTTGCAAATTCCTGAAGCACAGCCAGTACCTTGAACTCCAGAGAATGAGACTGAAATAACGTCAAAGGTCAGGGAAGTTCAAAGACAGAGAGGTGCTGTTTTCCTAGCTGGGGACACCACACTGTTCCCAGACCACGCTCGTCTGCTCTGGGGACACGAGAACAAAGACTCTCTTATGTCCTCCTGTTTATGCTGCTCTTGCCTCCTTCACCTCACTGTTTTAACGGGACTCATTTCCATGAAGCTTCAATTAAAACAACCAGGAATCAGTTTGGCTTGAGACAACTGTGGAGATACCCGATAACTACTGGCACTTACACCCCTATCACCAAGGAAAGTTTTTATCCCAACTGCTTGACCCCAGCTGGCTCCCATAGTAGGAATGAGCCCCCGAGCACTGCTTCATCCACAAGCAGGTATCAGCTATTGCGGCACTTGGAAATCTGGAAGCACTACACCCACAGGAAGACAAGTCTTTTGGAAAGTTTTCATTCTGCCTTCCCAGTTAGCAAGCCTGTCCTTCAGAAACATGACAAACATGTGCTTGTTCTGTCTGGGCACATACCAGGTACATGCATCTCGACTGTGGATAGCATGCAGAGCAGCCACGGACAGCCCCCAGCACTTTGGGCACAGCACCCCACGCACTGCCGTTGATCATACTTCCAGTTGCAGATTTCTGCAGACCGGGCGATTCGTTAGCATGTGCGCATACATGACATGACACGCACTGCACCTTCCCCACCTACCCCCTTTCCCAAGAGAAGAGAGGCTGACATGAGCACTGGGCTTCACTAGCTTATGGCCACAGCTGTCTGCTTTGCCTTGAACAGGAACTGCCTCCTTTGAACTGGAGCTATGGACTGAGCGACACCAACAGCACAGACAACATTGAAGTCATTTTACAGACTCCCATCCAACCCGCTTACAGCAATTATAACCTCATCTACAAACAAACTGCCTTGGGGGCAACCACAGCCAGCTTGTCAATATTAAACTCTGTCTACACATAGCATATGTGATATTTGAAAACATACCAAAAAAGCAGCCTTTAATCCCCTGCTTGTCTAGACAGCACACACCATCCTTTCCAAACTGCAAGTCGGCACCCATGAAGTACATGATGCCAGGGGAGGGAGGGAGCAGGCGCTGCCCTGGCCCCTGTGGACAGGGAAGAAAGGCAGGGGCGGTCTGTGGATGTGTTTGTGTTACCTCTGTTCACCCCACTGGCACCACTGGTGTGTGTGCTTTCACATGTCACTGCAACTGCCAGTGCTGCAAGTGACCTCCCAGGACTGTGGCTGACACGTTGCTGATCGGCCAGAGGTGCACAGGGGTGGGAGATACTGTTACAGACACTGGGGTCAGACATTTTGTCCTCAGGATGCTTCTACAGACATCATGAGCTCAAATCTCTTATTTTTGTTTTCCAGTGAGGTACCTGTTTCTTTATGTAAAATTGACCCAAAAGTGTATTTCAAACAGAGAGCAGGTTTTTAGATTATACATAAAATCATTTTAGATTAAACACACATTTGTTCTTTTGGTCTGTTTTATAACAATGTGTTTTTTCTCTAAGACATTCCTCTCCATGAACACACAATCCCATTTTTAGCAAGGGAAAAGAGGAGGAATACGTAGCTCTCTATGGCTGTGAGAGATGCTGCTTTTCATCCTCCCTTTGCCCGTGACTGCTAAGAGGCTCGATTACCTCTGAACCTGTTAGGCAGGAGTCAGATGCAACTCTATCTCTTGTTGCTGCAGAGCAGAGCAGCAGTCGATTCCAGCAGCATTTGTGTCTCTAAGATGCATATATATTGAATCTATTCCCGGAAATACATCCTATAATTTGAGGGCAGATAAATTCAAGATTGAAGATAAAAAGCAATTGCGGGACTAGCCTCATTCAGAATAAATATCCACTAATTTTTCCCAGAGGATTCCTGCCTCATTTCACTTGATGTGAGGATGCTAAAAGCAAGCAGCAGTTCAATTCCTTTTTCTCCTGTATGGTCCTATATTTGCTTATGCACACCCTGCTCCAAATGCAGGGGGACCATTCCCCATTTTGACTTTTCTCTGGCAGATCACTGTAGCACCTTTCCAAACTTCAATTCCTTTTCACAAGAGGTTTGTGGTGAGGTGTCGTTTCTATTATACAGATGGGGAACTGCGACATAAAAAATGTGATTTCAAAAGCATACAGCGACTTTGAAGGCACAACGTGAAGCCCTGAGGAATAATGTTTCTCAGAGTACTTGGAACTGTACGTTAGGTATTCAGAGATACCAGGTGTGTATCTCTGTACCACACCACGCATGCTCATGGAACCAGCACTAGATCCTGCTGCAAGCAGGTGAGAGTCACCTGAAGTTTTCATGGATCCCCTTATGTTTGCCATGGCCTGATGAGGATCTGTGTGGTTTTAACTGTAGTAATTTGCTCCCAGTATTCTTAAACCTTCATGCACCTAAGCCTGCATAACACTCATTTGCCAACTAAAAATTACACTCAGCAGAGAAACATTTTTATATAGCTTGGGGTGGTTTTGTTTTACACACACCACTCAAATTTGTTGCAGTCCCTCAAGCTTTTTCAGCTAACAGCCAAGGCTCACAGATGCTGGCAGTCCCAAACTTCTCCCATGTGTTTATTCCATAACATCTCAGACATGAGACCTGTTTTAAATTAAAACTTTAAACAACATTACGTTTCTCATTTGCTATCAATTATATCGCTGCAAGGAAGAGCTGGTCTTCTCTAATCTGTCTGTGAATATCCTACCAAAGCAGCTCTCACTCTCAACATTTAGTCATTTGGTTCCAGACAGACACAATGATACACACCGAAGGACAGCAAACAGCACAGTAACTGAATTACATTAATTATACAATATATACCTCTGATGGCATATACTAATAGCAAGTTATCAAAGCCAGGTAAGGAAGGCTCCTTCTGCAAAGCTCATGGTGGTATATTTCAAAAACATGTAAATCATTTGGGGTTACAGCAGCCTGCAGAAGAAATCATCATGACTTCCAGTCCCAAATCAACACTCTGAAAACCTAATTGTGTGCAGCAGATTCAGTGTCACAATGTCAGCAAGTTTTCAGCTAGTCCATAGGAATTGAACTGAGTGACAACTTACTAAGAAACTAAGCAGCAACTGTTTTTTTTCATTCTAACCAGATTAAATACATATCCCAGTAAAATTATGACCACAAATATATACAGTAACTTCTTCCAGACTCTGAACACGACAGAGAACAGTGAAAGACTGTAGTCACCTGGACAAACAGACATCATGAATGAGAATTACTGTTTCAGGAGTTACCTGGAATACAGAGACTGAAATGTACAGTTGTGCATCTTTATAGCTATTTCAAGACCCGTTTCAAAGAAATACCATAGTACTATGGCTGTAAATGATATTACATCAAAAATATGGAATAAGTGTCAAGAAAAGATAGGTCTGTAGGAATGCAGAAGCTGTCCACTAAAGCATTCTCTCTCTCTACAGAAGGAGCAGGAGGAACAAGAAGAAACAAGATGCTGAAGAGCCCTCACATCAGCACCTGCCAGATGCATGGAGCAACTCAAAAAAAGAAGGGTTTTTTGGATGTTAGCTTTCAAGACTCTCTAAAAGTTCCTGTTCTCTGAACATCCTTTCTGTTTCCTCTGCCTGCAAAGGAAAACCCTGGAGCTCTGTCACAGGCAATGAAGCGTCATTCAAGGGTGTGTCCAGCCACGTGCCATTGCATTTACTGGATAGCAGCATGCTCCACTGATCAGCACGTACCTAATGGCAGTCACATGCCAAAAGCTTAATGTCCTTTAAAAAAAACCCAAACCACCACAATAAAAAGCAACATTCAGCCAACTACGTGTGAAATTTGCTGACTCTTCCATTCTTAAAAAACCCCAGCAACCTTCTATAGGCCGAGTGAAATACAGACAAGCAACCTGTGCGCTGCCATGGGAGACTGACTGTGGGGAGGACAAGGACTACGAAAGGTGACTGCTTCAAAGACATTGCCAAGAGAAGTTAGATGGGGTTTAGAGTGACTTTGATACAAGTTTAGGCTCTTCTGTGGAGAAAAGTCACTTGAATTAAAGAATGATGTGAATTAGAGAACTGTTATTCCCAATTAATGTGAATGTTCTTTCTCTGCAAAGAGCCTACCGAGGAGGGGGAGCTACTTGGGAACATTATTGCAGAGCAAGCATTGTAAAACCGCCTGTCTGAAGAGTAGCTGTAAAATTCTGAAATGCGCTCATGAGCCTGAATACAAATGAAAGTTTCTACATTTGAACTCTACCATAACATCAGGGGTAATTGTAACACCAGAATTGAAAAGAAAACTGAAAGACAGACATGTGAAGAAAGATCACATCTTATGATGGTATGGAGAGATGGCTCCCACCTGTGATTTATTCCTTCCTAGAGGAAGGCCCAGATAGGAAGGTTAAGATGTAGGGATACATCAGAGGAACCAGAAGAATAGATGAGAGGTGAGATAAACAGGAACTACCTCTCCTAGTAGGATAGTGCTTGTTAAATACATCTTGAGAAGAAAGCTACTAGCTTCTTGTTATGAATAAGCAAATTTGAATAAATTTAACTAATAGTCTGATTCTACACATCAGTTTTGTGTGACAAACCAGTAGTAATTTCCAAATAGGTTCTAATCTCTGAGCAACAATAACCGTTCTTCTTGGTTTTGAAAAGGTTGGTAAAGGCTTCTTCAGTGTAACAGTGTGCACAAACTACACCCGTGCTTGGCTTTATCTGAACTCACAGCTCTCCTAACACTGAAACGCAAGGCTATGAGGGTCATGCATTTAAAAATGAACACCTTTAAACAGAAACATTTCTCCTGCTAACCAAAAGCCCCGAAGACAACACTTGGGTCTTGAGAAGAGTTGGGAAAGTCTGAGCAATGAGGTAAGCTGAGCAGGGAGGAAAAAAACACATACTCTCAAACAAATGTCACAGAGACGACAAGGGGTCTTGTAATCCCTGGATGCTTGGAAGCTCACATCAGGTCCTCTTAAGCATGTCAGACTTAATAAGCAATACTGTGGAAGAAGGAAGAGACAGTCCATGGGGAAACTCAAGAAGGCACAAAAGTGGCATTTCAATGTTTCACACCCCTGCCTCATTCTATCAGTGATGCTCATCAACTAAGGAAGGAAGGACTCATCGTTTCATAGCTGAGTACTGAAACACTTCCTCATGCCCGGGATGCAAATGAATTCCCCCATGTCTCTCAAAGAGCATTATGTAAATGGAGTTCAGTACAAGATGCCTGGAAGATCCATTAACTTTGGAGTAACTTCACTTTCCTGAGGGAAAAGGCAGGAGCTAAAAGAAGGGTGAAGCTGGAGGAAACCCAACTCGTCGTGCATTTCTCCATTTCATAAGGCGTGTGTTGCAGGCTTTTCAGAGGAGCAAATATTAATCTGAGTGCTACAAGAAAGACTTGTTTACAATACAGACCTGCTGTTTGAATCTGATTGCTGGTCATCTGTAGCATCCTAATAATGATGCTCCTGAGAGAAAGGGAAAAAACCCCTTCCCCTCTCTCATTCACTGCTATGCACCTGGTGCAGACTGGGAAAAAAAAATACACAAAAAAAATATATATATCCCTTCACAATTCACTGAGTGCTTACACCTAAGAGCATAAACCATGACCGACCTTATTTTAGTAGAAGTGTCTCAGTTTTATTTCACATGCAAGCAGCACCCCTTTGCCTAGTGAGCTATGAATCGTTTTTCTGGCCACTTGAGCAGAAATTTCTGAAGGACAGTAGGGAGTGAATAACCATCCCTTCTTGAGCAGGAAGGGGAGCGCAAGAGACGCCTCAATGGCTCCCTCAGAGTTATAATGTGTGTTTCAGACTGAATAATCAACAAAAAAGAAAGAGGCAGAAGTGAGAAGCTAAGAAGCCTGTAAGTATATCTGGGAGCGGGAGCAGGCCAGCTTGCTCCATGGAGAATAAATAGGAGATCAGGACGGGCAGTGGTCACAGGGCAGCATTTCCCAAATTACACTGATCCACATCTTGCCCCCCAACTGATTTGTACTCTTCCTCCTCCCAGCTGCAACTTGGCTGTTCCTAAGCTATGACTGAAGTAAAGCAGATCCCCGTTTCTTCTGCAAGGAGTGTTTCCCAACTAGGTTTTGTGTGCTTCTTCCTCTGGGAAACGCTGCTAACAGAAATACTGTGGAAATATGGGAATAAAGCAAGATACAGCCCTAGGCAGACAGGCAGCTTGTCACAAACAGAACATGAGATAGCAAAGAGCAGAGACACTGTGGTGGGGAAAGCATGCAACAGAAAGGGGAGGAGGCATGGAAATGACACTACATTTGGACAGTGCAGTATTAATATCCTGAAGCTAAGAATTAAAGCCCTTCTAGGTGAAAACCCTCCTGCTGTAACCTGTTTATCTCTGGTGGAATAGAAGGATGAGATCTAGTGTCTGACTAAATGGGGAGAACAACAGATTGGCCCATGATAAAGAGAAAATGGCTTGCAGGCTAATTAATCTCCCCTCGATTTAAATTAAGGGGACTCCAATTGATCACATAAAAAATAAAAAAGTTAGAAGAATTCCAAAGACACCATGAAGCCAAGGAACCAAATCACTTCTAAGAATTGGAAGAGCTGGTGTGGAAGGGACTGTGCAGCGATGGTACAGCTGAAGAGAAGAATTTCTGAGGACGGTGTGATGCAAGTCCCTGTCTATCTGATATACACGCTTTGGAAGAGGAGTTGAGAGGATACTGAAATGCTCTTGTTTTTCTAATATGCTAACCCCACCCCTTTCACAACCTGTCTGTGGTGAGCAAGATGTTTTTCTCTCACTTCTTTGATGCATCATTTGGCTCTCTTTTTTCCCAGATTTTTTTGCTTGGTTTTGCCATCCTCCAGGGTGCTGACCGCATTCAGAGAACTGAGGAAGGGCAGACTGCACTGGGGCTCGTAACATCACATTTTATCATTTATATATCCTTATATATAATTTATATGTCCTGTCCACATGCTCAAGGGTTAAAGTCAGCATTAGACATCAGAAGGAAAATCCCTTTCTCCAGTCTCCAACTACCCTGATTTTTGAGAGTGTAAATGGTTTCATTCACTTAGGCTTTCTTCCAAAGGAGTACTGCAGTTGCAGTTTTTTGGTCTTTAACCGTAAGACTTAACTTTGCCACAGCTTCTTGGTAAGACTTTGTTGACCATGTAGGGCAGTAGGAAGAATGGGTGTTCTAGGGACCTTGCTGAACCAGATATCCCTTGTAGGCCAAACCAAAAACATGTGTGTGAGGGTGGGACATGATAGCTCCTTGTAGTCCTAACTTCTCAGATGACCTAAGAAAATTACTACCTTTATGTTGTCTTCAATAGTAGTATTAATCAGGGAGCTGTATTTAACAGTTCTGTAGTAACTGGTGAGTAAAATGCTATAATCAAAGAGCACGAGGAATATGCAGCATTCCCAACACCTCCCAAAACAGACTGACATCTATTTCACCATTCCAGCTTAAAACACAAACTTGGTTCATTCAATATTTTGTTTTGGACACTAGCAAATACCTTGATCCCTCCAAGGACGGTGACTTTGTCTGCCATTAATCCATAAGGCAAGGGTCAACATGCAGTCAGAGTGAAAAGACACTCAGACTGAACTTGAAAGCCAAAGCTTCAGTGTGCATGTCTGTTTTACCCATTTCAACAAAAGCATGCCCCACAGTGTTGGTCACAAAATTAGCTCCACCTCCTCAAAAATATCTCCAGTCTTTGTCTTTCTAGCACTACTTCCTTCCCCAAATCAAGAAGTTAGAACAGCTGTCACATGAATTCTTCCCGATTCCTTGATTAATATCACAGAATCTCAGTTCTTCTATGATGCATAAAACAAAGAATGCATCTGTTTCAATTTAACTTTTTACGGAAATTCAACTGGATACAATTTAGCAGTTCGTTACTGCTACATTAGATCTTCCTGAATTTGTTAACCTGATGGAAGTTTTGCAAGCAGATAAACTGCCGCTATTTTGCCACAAGTTGTGATGTCATTTGGTATTTCTTTTGGAGATTAAATGCCTTTAACTCTTTTTTTATACTACCAGTTTTTAAAATATCAATAATTTAATCTTCAAAAATTATAGCATGCAACAGTACATATTGCATGCTTGCAATCTTTTCAAGTTGCAAATTATCTTTCTCTCTCCACTCTGGATTACAAATTGATGCAACTGTCCAGCAGTCTGAAAACCAAGACCGAACACAGAAAAGTCCCAACTCCCACTGAAAATAATGAAGAAAAGACCAAAAACTGTAGAAAAAGTCCCAAAATGATCAACTGTATTGAATTCAACCATCATAGTTCAGGTACTATGTAATTACACATACTATACTTGCCTCTCTTTTCCTGTGACCTGCTGCATACTACTCCAAAATGGATTATGAGATAATCCGTGAATACAGACGTGATAAGGATACAGTTGTAACTGAAAAAGGTTGCAAACACGATACTTAGAAGGGCGTAGACTCTCTAGAGTAGCAAACTGAGCTGTGTATGTCTCTAGATGCATTTCCAAATGCGCACCCTCCATGCTCTCTTCCCTAGTCCTCTTATTCATACAGCTGTATGCATAAAAAACACAAAGACAGTGATTTACATAAAATTATCTCACTCCATTTTATTTAAGATTTTCTTCTCCAGTTAGTAAAAGAAAGATGTGTCTCTCTTTATACATATGTACAAGTTCAGTTATAAAAATAGACAGCACATTCAAAGAGAAAAAAAGGCTTGGCATTTGTCTGATTCCCTCTAAATATCATATATACATGTGAATAGGAGGGGAAGGGGGAAGTCTTCATGAGTTAATTAAACACCACCTCCCCCTCAATTATCCCCTGCAAATCTGTTTAAAAATCAATCTAACTAAGCTCAGTTCTGCTATTTTCAGGTGTGCAAATTAGAGGCAGAGCCAACAGGAAGCACTCGCTCCACACTGAAGGACGCCAGGCAAAGGATTTGGGGTTGGAAAAAAATTATAATAGAAAAGGTCATTTTCTGCTGTCACAGCCCAGAACTGCAACTCAACTTGCTCTCTCTCAAGGGATGAAAGTGCCCCAGCAGAACAGCTTTTTAATTCAACGTGTCAGACAGAAAAACTGCCCCACACCTACATCTCAGTGCAATGCAGACAACGCTTACAGCAAAGCAAGGGGCTACAGGGGGGAGTTGTGCATTGAGAACAGGGAAGGAGCAACCAGAGAATGAGAACACAGATGGGCACTGGCAGCGCTGCCTTCTATCAGCCTCATGGGACATGGCTACTGGTACCCACACACCGCAGTGAACTCAACCAAGCTAGTGTGTGTGATGATCACAAAGATGAAAGGAAAACACACTGGAAGAACAGTCAATGGATGGCTGGGATATGAGACAATTTTTTTCCCAGAAGTTGATTTGAAGGGGGAATGGCAGGGTTCTCTCTCTCAGGACTGTTTTTTGTTGCTCCCCTCACAGCATGGCAAGCTGCATAACACTGTGCTCTGCTATGGCACAGCGAGAGGAGCAGCAGCAAACTCTCCCTGGGCACCTCAGCTTTTCCTCTTCTTGAGATTTGTACAAACAGAGCCTTAGTTAGTTTGTTAGCTTTAAAGAGTTCTGCACACCTCAAGAAATCATTCTGAACACAGGTAGCGATTGTGCCAGTAAGAACTCCTGACAGGCAAATCAAACCACCGGCCTGTGGCTTCTTCCACTGTGTGAAGCAGAGCCAGTGCTGCTGGTCTCACCAGGCCTGCCACCACTCTCTTGTGTTTTGTGGCTCTGAAACTCTTCCTGACAAATGGGGCTGAAAAAGAGTCCATTCCCTGGAAACCACTTGAAGCACCTTCCTTTGCATTTCAAACTTTTAAAGAACCCAGCGGCCCATGCTTGAAGAATCCAAGATTTTTTTTTTTTGATCACATCATTTTCACCTCAGCCCCCAATTACCTCTGCACATACACTGACCAGCTGCCGGTACGGAAATGTCTTGTGACTCTACAGGATACTCCTGGGGTTCAGATACTGATTTCATAGGATAAAACTAACGCTGGGTTCGACCTCAAGCTACAGAAGAGAAAGTATATTGGTGTGGCTTCAGCACACACGGCTGCAGGATATTGCATGTTGGATGCTTTCTTGGGAATTTCTGTCAGATGCATCTATAAAACAAAAGCTGACACTCCCCCAGTTACCCCAGACTCCCTTCCCTCCTTGCAGTGTCTGCAAAGATAGTTTTTTGGAATACACGTAATCAAAGTGCTCGCATAAACCACCCACTCCCATTGTGCTTTGATTTTCTTCTCACGCGCGCACTGGACAGCAACAAGGTGTTGGTTTGCATGCCTTCCACTGGCAGGGTGGTCTACTCTGAAAGCCAACACAGTTCAGACAAGCTTTGGGGGTTCAAAATTACTATCGACCACCTGAGGTGTGGGCACCTTTGCTTTGCTTCCGAATTGGAGCTTCTGATATGAGACTGCTGGTCAGGTTTAAGCTTTTGGGGGTCCCACAAACACTGTTTCCTTTGCTCAAAGGGGAGCTCAAGGGAGAAGAGGCGCTTGAAGGTCCAAAATCTGCAAGTCCAGAAGGCCGAATAATTGCTGTTTGTAGAGGGCTACTTGCAGACATGCCTAGCAATGGAAAAGAGGATCAAAATCCTTGTGAGCTTATTATTCCACTTGTGGCTCTTCAACAACAAACAATATTCTAACAATCAGTCCTAAGACCATCCTGATTTATGAACATTTAATGTATCTTTATATTTACGATATAAAACATGTTGCAGTTATATTCTTGGACACCTTCAGCTGGTGTAAAGTTGAAGCTCCATCACCATCAGTTTAGCAGATTTTTGAACCTGATGCTGTAACTTCAACATTACAGCAATGCAGGAAACCCACAGCCATACCCACATGATAAACAACAGTATCCGATTTATCAACACCAAAATAATGAAAACAAGAGGAAAAATATTTGGTACGAGATAATTCAAAGGGCAGACAAAAGTTCTGCAGAACTAGTCTCTCAAGGTCATCTGTGGTGAAACTGGCTATCCTCTCACACAGTAAGTGTGTCTCACTGGGTATTGCCTGGATCTCAGAATATAATGGACAAGCAATACCAACAATACAACACTTCTTATGTACTTTTTGACAGGCTATATACAATAATCACCCAAACTCATGTGGTTGGTTCTGCTCTGGGGAGTCTGCTGCCACCCCTTCCCCACGTACCTTTAGAGATATTGTACCCGTACGCTGCATACGCCGCTGCAGAGGCTGCTGCCGCCCCTGCTTTGGCACCTGCCATTGCAGCTGCACTTCCCGCTATGGATTTCCGGCTTCTGCCTTTCCCAGTGCCGCCTTTTGATCCACTGCCCGAACCTTTAGGACGACCCCGGCTTCGACCCGACTGGCCTCTCCCAGTGAGGGCTGTATCTTGCATTGAAACACCTTTACAAGAAAAGTATGTTAAACCAGTAACTGCTACAGTATTTCAGGTGACTCACAAATGAATACAGCATTGTAACTACCTACCACTTACATGAGCACTGTGCCTATTAAATGGTACTTTTCATTTCCATTCATACGGTCACTGATGGCAAAGAGTGATTCCACGAGAAGAAATTATGTAAACAAAACTTCACTCTTCATTAACCACATCTTAATAACTCCAACTACTTGTCATTATTATTATGAATTCAATCCACAAATAAGTGGATAAATAAGAAATAAATTCTAGGTTCTACTTCAGGATGAAGCTTTTTCTTACTTAAAGATAGAGAGGAAGTTTCTTTCATTTCCTATCCCTATAGAAACTCTTCAAGAACTATGGCTCTACTTATTTCAGTATAGAAAACTATGGTAGTTAAAAAAAATTGCCATTATTTAAAATTACAGCTGCTTCAATCACCCACTAGAAATAGACGAAAAAGCTCAGAGATTAGTATTTCCATGGCTGTCTGCAACTTGGTAACATGCACACAATGGAAGGGGAGCCCTCTGTTAACACAGGAACAAAGGACAAAACTTTTAAGAGTAACTAACACAGAAGAGGAAAGTGTGGTGAATGACAGACTATAAACAGAATCAAACCAGAAGTAATTTTTCAACGAAAAGGCAATTTCCCCCCCCCGCCCCAAAAAAGGTATCACCAAGCCCTACAAAGTCAACATTTATTAAATGTTACAATTAAGTCAAGGCAAAAGTACTGACCATTCATGGTATCTGACACAGAGCCAGTAATGGAAGCAGGAGAGTTTGTTGCTCTTGACTGAGGTGCTGAAGAAGCTGGATCATCCACAATCACAAGCATATCACTACTGCTCTCATCAGGAGGGATAGAGCCCATATGTAATTCACTGTTAATGGATATCTAAACATGACAGAGAACACAGCCATTTGCTTTCATGTTAGGAAAGGGTACAAACATGGTAAGATCCTTAAAAGACATACAATCACAAGTCATTAATTGGTACTTGTTCTGTTCTCTCTCACGTTCTCTGCGCCAGACTAGCAGCACCATATGTTATCTGCCTAATCACACCACACCCCCTAGTTATATACTGAGCAGCAGTAAAGACCGCCAGGAGCTCACTTCATTTCCAGTCATCAAAATACATATATTAAGAAGCAGGAGACTAACAGTCTCAGCAGCAATTTAAGACAACTGCTGCTCAACTGTGCATTGCCAACTGCCACAGAGAAAACAATAGGATTCTTAACCCCTTGCTAATAAAAATCTTGGTCAATAAGGGAGAAATACAACACAGGAATCTTAACACAGTATAGAACAAAACATATTTCCTGTCAAAAGCAGTTTGCAATTCTTCACAAAACGATAAAAAAAAAGTGATGTTCAGGGAATGAACTCACTGTAATAAACGGAGGCAGAGAGCAAATGAAGAGGGGAATGATGGCATGTCAAAGAACACGAGGAGCTGTAAGGAAGCTTGTTAGCAGCTGCTATGTTCTCAATAAGTTATTTTCATTTCCATGGCTCACCTTTCAGACATCTCACTTCCCCACATACCGAAGTTCTATACTAGCTAAGATAACAGAAAGCCAAGAATCCTAGAAGATGGAAGGCCACAACTGAAACAGTCTAAAGCAGCAGCGAGTCTTACCTCACTGAAAGGGCTGGGCATGGCAGAGTCTACACTAATGAAGGAGTCATCCCCATCAGCAGACAGGTTGGAGTTATCAGCTGAGGGAACAAATGGGATCACAAGGTTCATGCCCTCTTTCTTTCTCTTCCCATCCAATTCATCTTCCTTCTTCTTCTAAAAATAGGTAAAACAATACCAGGAATGAAAAAGATGATAAAACAGAAGAAAGGGAATAAGCAACCCAAAATCTTAACATCTAATGCTGTATTATAACTGAAGGAAAGCCATGTCCAAAATTCTCCCAAACAAGTTTCTGAAAGACACAGTAACAAAACCCTTAAAAGCTCCTTCTTTAGATTTAAGTAGGGTTTGGGGTTTTTTTACTTCCTAAAATAGCTGGAATGATGGAGAATTACTCTTACAGAATGACTTTGATTTCCATTACTTTTTGGAGTGAGATTGAAATTCTTTACCATTACATAAAATTCCAATTAATTAAAGCAATGACTCCCTGTCTCAAAAAATCAGAATTTTTGCAACAAGTTTTAATGCTCTTTTTTTAAACAAACTGATCTTCCCCTTGTTCCACGGAAGCCATACAGCTATATGGGTTTTATCTCTGTTTGGTGCTTCATTTATATTCCCTTTTAGTCCTTGCAGAACCTTGATTAAGCCATCATTTTGTATGCCGTAAAATGATGAGGGTGTGCAGCATTTCCTTATTTTCCAAGATGCTAATGATATTAAAATACAGGTAACTATGTATTATGCGTTTTGTAACGTCCCTCTTCTGTGTAAGGAAGTGCCACAGATTGATGTTCAATGGTGAAGCGAAGGACTACCCTTGCATCAAATGTTTCCACACCATGTAACAGTGAGCCTGAAGCTCTTCTGGCTCTCTCTCCGACACAGGCAACCTCTTTGCATCAAAGTACCTTTTCAGCATATTTTTCCCTTTTACGTTTGCGTTCCTTCACACGATTTGTTTCTTCTTGCTGTCGCTTCTCTTCTTGACGCTGACGCACTGTTGGAAAAGAAATATAAGGCTGTCACCACTGGAAAGATATTGCAAATCCTTTTGTGAATCGTACAATATACACTAGTTCTAACAGAACTGTGAAGAAAAGTCAGCTGTATTAAAACTAAACCACACTGAAAACGCTACTGTATTAGATCTAATTGTATCGAAACTATATAGTGAAATTCCTCTTTCAAGCAACATAGAAGCATGTATCTCTAATACAGCTTCAAAAGTATGAGGAAATAGAGCATTTTCTTGTCACGACCTGCATAATTCTTGTCAAAGCTTTGTCATTCAGGAACAGTGTAATGATCCCGCATGAGTGCCAATAAAAACTTTATCGTATCATCGTGTCTCTCCTGCACAACTTCATCTCTCCACTCAGCAGTGATATGAAACCAGCTTGTACTAAAAGAGTTGGCAATACAAAAAGAGCCAGGAAACAGAAGCTGTTATCAGCAATACATGTGTTTGTAGAGATAAAAACACAGATTTCATAAGCTAATGAAGAGGAAGATGGGGCAAATGCTGCAACATGCATTTTACATACATTTCTTTTCTAGTTCCTCATCATCCAGCAGAAGGCTGACCACCTCTTTTGGCTTCAACGTGTCAGGTTTGAAATTGCCACCTGAAATCACCATTCGTTGGATCTAGAGGGAAAAGAAACAAGAGAGGAAAAAAAAAAGGAAAAATTACTCGAAACAGCAATGAACCATTCTCACTACCCTTCACTGAAAGCCAAACAAAAAAGATGCCAATGCATCTGTCTAAGTCAGAAATGACTCAACCTATCACAATGAAGTTGGTAGCAAAATTTCAGGGAAGATTTCTTAAAAGCATAATTAAGAGTATAAAATAAGAGAAGCAAAAAAGCTAGAAAGAAGAAAACTGCCATCGCTTGTGCAAAGTTGCACTGCTTCTAAAGCACCATGTATCAAACAACAAATGATAACAGCATTAATATATTGCTGAACAGAAAGAAAAAAATACAGTGGTACTTGTGTCATGCATAAATTACCAGTCCAGTTTTTCACAGAGGATGATGCAGATCACATTCTTAAAGGTTACAATATTTTTAGTCTCCTTGACTGAAAACTAAATCTCCGTATTGAGTCCGTTTAAGCAATTCACTCAACATCTATTACTGCAACTACATTTAACAAAAAAACCCACCAAACCCAAATCACAAAGAAGAGTTGTAATTTGGCCAAAGAAGGTTTAGCATAGGCCAATTTTGATGATTTGAAGCATCAGCAAAAAGACTACTCTTTATTTTCAGGTTGATATCAGGTGACTCTAATGCAGTATCCTAGAGAAAATGGGCATGTTAACAAGGGAAATGTGAATGCATTCAGTTGGAGATGCTTCAGTTCCTGCAGCACCATGATCAGCATCTTATTAAAACAAAAGCTTAAAGAAACCCTGAGTACAAAAAACATCTGAATGTTTTATATAGTGTACCCACTGCTATCAAAGAAAGTGAATCTGCTTAATTTTTTCTTGCCAGTGAAGTGTCAGCAGGTTTAAAGTTTCTAATACACTTACTGCTTGATGCTGCAGGACACTGAGCTCTTCTGCCAACCCTCACACCTCAAATAATTTTCACTTGATCATCTTCCAAATTTCTTTAAAAAAAATATTCAGGTGTGGTATAACAGTATAACATGAGAGGAATCAGTAGCTCTGATACAGCAAAGTCAGACAGTCTAATCTTAGAAAAGCCCTAATAGTTTCATTGTGTCATAGGAAGTAGCTTTCATGAAGTCACAGTGTAAATAATTAGCTTCTTCCTAGTTCATATACTGCAGCTGTAATGCTGCTGTGTCAGGGACACGTATTTGTTTATTTGAACAAAGACATGGTCTTTGCGCTTTTCTTCTGTCTCTCCGCAGATACTTTTTCTGTTTCTTTACTCATTTTGACATGTGTTTTCTGTTACTGTTTCTGTAACTTCTTATTCCAGGTGATTTCTTTATTCTTACCTCACTCTTTTCCTTAGCCCTTTGCAAGATGCGCTCCTCAATGGTGCCTTTACATATCAACCGGTACACAGTGACTTGTTTCGTTTGGCCCAGCCTATGTGCCCGGTCCATGGCTTGCTGGTCTACTGTTGGGTTCCAGTCACTGTCATAGAAAATTACCTGCAAAAGAACATCAGAACGGAAAGGATTAGTAAAACCAGTATACTGACAGAAAGAAAAGTTCGACTGTAACTCCCCCCAGAATTACCTCCCTACTGCAGGCTGTATTAACCTCACTTCACCCAGTTCTACCACTGCATTTCAGTTGAACTCAAACTGACATTGTGAATGTTTCAACTTCCACGGAATGTCTTTATTATCTTCTTCAACAAATCTGCTTCGGAGGCACAAAATTCCTAAGTTTGTCACCAGATTAAATCACTGTCATGTTATTAATTGTAGGCTAACCACAGCATGAACCAATTTTAGTGTTACTTACCTTAAGAAGAAAAAGCCCATCAAATTACAATTTCACATGAGAAGTAATTCTCCTTTTTTTTTTGTTTCAGACCTGGATAAGGTCTAGTCTGATCTAACACTTCTAGTGCTTTTATTACAAAAGACTGAAATGCCACATTACATTCTTATTGACCTATATTCCAACAGTACTTTTAAACACAGTAAGCTTAGAAACAAAAACATTGCAAAAAGTTTTAGGCAGCAAAGTGAAGTTGTGCAAGGAACCTGCAGGAGCATGACTGTGCTTCCATCTATTTATTTCCATCTGTTTATTTCTTCTGTTGAAACAACTTCAACTAAGACCTTCCAACCTGGAAAATCCTACAGATACTTGCTTTCTTCCATCTTCTAAGTTACAGCAAGATATGATGGGGTATTTAAAAAAACAAATAAAATTAAAATAGGTATGAAACATTTTTGATTCAGAGATCTCTGGGATTTTTTTGTGGCTAAGGATTGCAGTCTGTCTTGGGGTCAAGTCTGCATGCACACAAGGTATTGGGTTAGAAACACAAGAACAGCTGTTACTGAAGAGAGAAACGGTTGATGCAGGTCAGTGTTCCTTCCTTAGCAATCAGTGGCAGCTTCTCCAGAGTGCAAAACCTTGCAACTCACCTAAACCAGTACGTCTTTACACCTTGGGTAAGGGGAAAGCAATTCATCCTGAGTAGCTGATATTCAACTACAAATGACCATGTACTTTTAGAGGCATTGCTTCATTCCTCTGTGCACAAAAGAAAACGGTAACTGATACCTGCTCTACTGATTCCTTTGCCGCTGAACCTTACATGCCAAAAGTCAAACATGAAACAGCACTAGCTGTATGGAAGTGTCATTTACATCTGTAGACCCTTTCAATCATCCAGCTCCTTTCTAGACTCTGGTACTAGAGGTATGTGGGGGAAGAAGGAAAGTATTTCCAACTGCAAGCAAAAACTGTGTATCTAGTGTCCAATATTCCAAATACCAAGTGTCCATCCATCACTGAATGAGTTCTAGACCAGGTTGGATGGCATGCCTGCCCATGACAGAGGGGTTGGAACTACATGATCTTTAAGGTCTCTTCCAACTCAAACCATTCTATGAATCTATGGTAACATTCTGCAACTTTATAATCAAGGTAATACTAAATTGTAAATATGGGAAAAGTAAACAAGGTTATACAATTTCGTGATGTGAATGGCATTCCTAAAGAAATACTGGTCAGCATGGCTAAGAGAGTACCAACTTTCACACAGGAAGACCAGTTTTCCTACATAAATCATGGTGCTGGGAGGCAGGAGATGAACAGATTGGGATAAAGACTGGTTGGGGGCATATAAGCCAGAAAAGGCAAAGAAATATCTACACTGAAAACTAAACACCAGTAAGCTGAATTTTTCTTCAGTATTACTTTGCCAAACTTCACCTACCGTGTCTGCAGCCGTAAGGTTAATGCCCAAGCCTCCAGCTCGTGTGCTTAACAGGAACACAAAAATATCATTTCTGTAGAGGAAAGAGATTTAAAACCCCTTATTCTGTGCACAATGAATGAGAAATAACCACAGAAGCAATTTTTTGGACCCATTTAAAGCAATCAGGGCTATTTCTATTCCTTGAAAACTTCAGAACATTTTGTGCTATTCATGGTCAACAAAAACAACATATAAATGAGTGAGAGAAGTTAATCTACAAATCAGTACTGTCAGAACATGCAGGCATTCAGTTTGCAATAGCATCTTATTAATCTCTATCAAAACAAACTAAGGCTTTTTTATCTTGCCCCCACTGGAAATTAAGATTTCACATGGACAAAGAACAATTTATTGTTACACAGAACTGGTTGATGTTAAAAAAAAAAATAAAAATCAAGCCTTAACAATGCTCAATTGCTAAAGAAAGAAAAATAAATTTTTAAACTGTATAGATGCAAGTTTTAGTCTAGGCTACTGAAGGCTTTGAACAGAACAAACAACTCCTGGGGGTAAAAAAGAATAATCTTAATATAAAGACAAGCAGGCAAATATAGAGGTACATTAGAAAAGGACAAGGGTCCACTGGCACAAAGAGAAGTCCCTCAGTATGAGAACTTCTCAACTGTAGTCCTAATTGTGTTGCTGATTCAAATTAAGAGTTCTAATCTCTTTCATCCACTTATCTGTAAAATGAGGGTAAATTGATTCATCTCAAGATAGTCATGTAACAATTCAGTTTGATTGACCATAAAATGTTCCAAGGGTGACCACGTAGACAATACTAATGATCAGATACTGCACAAAAGCAAGAGTCATTAATTTCACTCCAACTGATGTTCTTTGAAACACACTGTCTGTAAGAGAACTCCACTATATCTGCACACATGCTGTCCTTCTCGCCTTGGAGCATTTTCAATTTGCACTAACAGTGTTCCATTTACATTCCTCAGGATTCCTCACCTGGCATGAAAGTTGATGACAGACCAGTTGCCTTTGGTGAACATGGTACTCCAGACAGGAGGCCCTAGCAGAACATGAATCATCACTCCACAACACACTTCAGGAAAGCCATCTCTGAACATCTCCTTGGGAGATCCACAAACCCTAATACAACCATACTAGCCCAAAGGGTTAGACTTGCTGGCACCAAACTTATGGGTGCTGGCTGCTAAGAGAGAGATGAAGCATCCCAATACATGACGGAATAATCCTCTAAGCCTAATAATCCTTTATGCAACTGAAGAAGGTGCGGCACACTAGACAAGTACCTCTAACCATGCATTAAGCCCTAGCTACTACAGTCTTGGGAGCCAGACAGAATGGACAATGGTTGCTGAGATTCAATGGCAGTTCTAACACTGTGCACACGGAAGACAAAGGAGAAAGGTCTATAGGTAGAATGACAGCATACTAATGAAAACTCAAGTGCTGACAGTGAAATTAGGATTTCTGCTGAGGTGAACCTCACTAGTGACACTGATTTAACACCATATAGATCTATGAACAGGCTGATGCAAAAAAAATCTGACAGTACCAGTAAGGACTCCAAACTGGTTGACATACTGTACTTTGACAGTGACAGAGCAAGGCCTTCTGCTTAAGGGAAGACACTCTGCAATGACACATTCTTTTGGTACCCCACTGTCCGTACACTAGCGCAGGCAAAATTAGTACAGCACAGAAATTCTTGCTCAATGAGCAGCGTGGGACATTCCCTTCTTGACTAACTATTTGTAGGCAGTCTGTCCTTGAAAGTCCACTCATCAAATCCAATAGGTCTTTCTTGCTCTTCTTGGAGGAAGTGTATTGCAGCCTATTACACATATGCTAGTACAACTCAACAAAAGTGAAAAAAATAAGGGGTTTGGAATCCATATCCTTGAAGGTCAAATAGAAATATTTTCTCAGGACTCAAACTTCAAGGCATTCACAAGTACTTGGCAAGGTTCTACCATAGAAACCAGACTCTCAAAGAACCCATTCTGGTCCAAGGTAAAATTTCCCCTTGCCTCGCCTAAGTAAATTACTCATGGACTACAGAAATAATTAGGAAAACTATAAATTAACACAAAGATAAAAAGTGCCAATAACTCTAAAATTAGAAAGGTTTCTGGCAGTCCAAAATCCAAGAGTATAAAAATTCATGCCAAGCTATGGCAGCTGGAAGGAGCCAGAGCCAAGCTGTCAGTCTCTAGACTATCCTGCAGGTACAATGTCAGAGGAGGTGTCTGTTCACAGTGTAGGTAGCCCTTGGCCAGGAAATCTTCTCACTCTTGGAACAATAGTGCAACATGCACATAGACAGTTACTTGAACATCCAGCTGTGAAATGTGTCTGGAAATGCCATATGGGAAGGAAAGAAAGTGGACAGTGCCACAGACTACAGGAACAAATTATCATTCCATACCTATATATATTCAGTACCCTGCTATGAAATCCCACGGGATAGTTTAGTCTCAGCCAGGCTTTTTTTCCTGGAAGTATTTCTCATAAGTAAATCATGTACAAGAGGAACTCAAGTAACATTTTAATAGGAATTCTTGTTTAGACTTGCTGACCTATATCTCAAAGGGATTTCCTGCTGAAATTATTATTTTTCTTCAGTTGATCTATTCATTAATAAAACTGAATTAATTAATAAAACCAATTTTTGTCACTTCTTTTGGATAAAGGACCTTACAGGAAGAAGAATCAGGATTCCAGAAGTATGTCATAACCTGCAAGGAACCTGCTTCTGAGACCTGAAAACGGGGAGAAAGGTCCTCTCACTTCAGGTACTTGGCACACATTCTCTTCAGCTTTATTCCTCTGAGGAGTTCACTGTATGATTCATCATTGGAACAAAGTCCTCGAACCAGCAGCCTGAAAGGCTGTATATGGCTCCCCCTCCTACCTTCAGCTGTGATACCTTGGGACCACTAACACAAGGACTGTTTTCTAGTCAGGAATGCTGTTTTCATCCTGTGATAAACAACCATCTATGAACCTAACTCCTCTGAAAAAGAAAAGTGACCTTCTTACAAGCTCACATCAACATCCAAGAAGGGTAACCTTACTGTGAACTACCATACCAAAGTGACATCCTATCAAGCCATATCTCATGAATAAAAGGAAATTTAATAACCATAAATTCAATCATTATAAGTAGTGCACTCTAGTAGAAACAAAGCTATACTAAAATATATTTACTTATAAGATGCTTACATACTCCTCTTTCCCAATATGCTCCTAAAAACTGCGATAATCCATTTTGTTTTACTAAACAAAAAGGGTTAGAATATATAACTAATAAAATTCCCATTTTATCACTTGTATACTAGTTTAATTAGTTTCTTAATAAAACATGCTTAGATGGTTTGTTTTGCAGAAAACTAGGTCACTTTCAAAGCTCTAGCACATGCAAGATTTTCAATCTCATCTTCAGTGTCAATTGTCAGAGCGTGTAATAACCAAAAAACATTTGCTTCCTTTCCACTGAGCTTCTTCATAAGCAATAGCATATTTGGAATGGCAAGAAACACAATAGGTGGGTACACTTAAATTGCTCCCAGAACTGTTTCACAGATGACAAATTCCTAAATACAACTACATTCAACACCAACACCGGGTGACCCCTGGTCAGCCAACCACCTAGAAATTGCTTCAGATGAATTAGGTCCATTTCATATCAGAAAAGATACTTTAAGTGCAAATTTCATTTATTTCCATTACCTCTTATACCAGCTCTCTACATACACACAATTTAGCACAAAACCACTTTGTAAAATACATTACCTGTTCTGAAAATCTGCTACCATGTCCCTTCGTTCAGAAATCTTTGAAGAACCATCCAATCTCATGTAGGTATGTTTTCTATAAACCATGTATTCCTGCAAAGAACACACCAGAAAAATACAGTTGCTCTTGAAACTGTTCAATCTTGATTTTTCCAGGAAAAAAAAAAATCCAAAACAACAATAAAAGCACAATTGTTACTTACCAAAAAAAACCCAACAAAAAATTACACAAAAACCAAACCATAAATGTCATCAACAAATATGATATAAGCAACCTTATGTAGGTAATACTTTATAATAATAGAAATTAAGGAATTAAAGCTACTCAAATATATACCAGATTTTGCACTTCATATGAGATAAATTATGTCAGTTCAGAGTTGGGAAAGCACTTGCTGCACTGCAGATGATGTTATGGTAATGTCCTTTTCTATAAACAAACACACCAATAAAATCACTAAACCAGGAAGTTTGTTTTCACAAAGTCTATATTTTCACTAAATCCTGAGCTTTCACTGTGTAAGTGAACTTTTCTTAACATACCAACTGTATCTGCTCCCTGATGATTTTACACTGTTTGCCTGGTGGCTTTAAACACCCAGCACCGTACATCAACGTCTGTCTGGGCATTATCTCGCCAGTAACGAGCCTGTGAATCTCACTGCATACAAGAACACTCTGAACATTACACTGGTGTGTCAGCCCACAGCTCATGCCAAGTGCAGAACTGTAACCATAGCCTGGTACACAAATCACATGGCATCAACCGGAGTGATGTAGGCAAAGGCTTTTTCCAATAAGAGACATTTTTCATGCTCTAAGGTACTCTGACACTTGTGCAACTATCGATAAAATCTGAATTACTTGGAAAGCTCTTGAGGATATACAGATACTTGTAGAGCTTCTTTGAAATGATACCCTCTGATATTTTAACCATGTGGTCCTTGGCTGACAAGATGCAACTCCTACTAATTGCATTCATTAGATATAACCCTACTGGTGCATGTGTCTTTTTGAGATGCTGTGACTGCAGATGAAGACAGAAAGTAATCAGATGGTGCTTTAGCAGCAAGAACGATTGGATTCATATTGCTCCTTGCTGCAGTGTTGAGCAGATACAGAACTGATGTGCTGTGAGAAGACATGGCAGTGCTTGCACTCTAATGAACCTTCTGACAGCACCACGCTCATGTCTCCTTTTCACTTATCCTTCAGGGTTTCTGTTTTTTTTGGGGTTTTTTTGGGGGGTTTTTTGGGTTTTTTTTTTGTTTGTTTGTTTGGTTTTTTTTTTTTTTTTGTTTTGTTTTTTTTTTTTTTTTTTTTTTTTTTTTTTTGTTTGTTTGTTTTGTTTTTGTTTGGGTTTTTTTTTGTTTTTTTGTTCTTTGTTCTGCTTCACTACTGCAGAAAAGGTGAAAGAGCTGCCATACTGTAAGGATACATGGAAAAAGACTGCTGTATTGGAAAAAAGCATCAAGGTATGGCAGATGAAAAATTGGTAAATAAAATTAACAATGTAGAAGTGGCAAAAGTCATGCTTAATCTACCTATAGAAATCAGAACTCATGGCTAGTATGATTTCTTGAGTACAAGAGAAGTGTAAACCAGAAAACAGCTACTTCACCACACAGATACTCAAGCCCTAATTTACTATTGATTTATTCCATTTCTATGACAGGTTTCTGTCATCAACTAAAACCAGAGTCACAGTTGACAATTAAGCACTATGTGACCTTTTCTCCAGCATCGATCAATCCTTTTTCTAGTATCACAAAGGCCTTTTCCTTCCATTTCTTTGTTACTGTCTTTATCTGCTTTTATGATGATTCATTCAACCTTTCAACATCTTGGTGTCCCTGCCCATGGCAATGGAGTTGGAACTAGATGATCTTTAAAGTCCTTTCCAACCCTGACAATTCTATGGTCTTGGTTTAGCCTTCTCTTATCTTGCTAATAACCATCTCTTCATTAGTGTCCTCTAAAACTTCAGCGCAAATTAAAAACAACTTCTTTCATTCCATTTATCCTTATCCCTGACTGTAAGACATTTCCACGAAGGCACAAATTACAAAAGAATAAGCTATTCTACACCTTTAATACTGGCATTCAGGGGTTGTTCCCTCCTGCCCCGCAAACTCGCTTGTTACATTAGCCCTTAACTAACTGTCCATTCAACACTCTGCTTAACAGGTCCCAGTCTGCCTCCATCCACCTGCCTTTGATCAGGAAGGGTATTTCACGGTGGTGGAACAGTGCTCGTATGAAACATCCTTTTTGTGGATTGTTTTTATCCAGTACTTTTCCAAAGACTAGCAGCACACACTTTCAATTCAGTAAAAAAAAGAAAAAAACCATTGCAACTTATACTACACTTGTCAGCAGTTTAGTGCTTTGATCACTCACAGAAATGGCATTGCTTTTAGCCAAGAAAAGAAGAAAAAAAAAAAAAAAGAAAAAGAAAAAAGAGAAGTGTGCATTCCAATGGCAAAGAAACTATTTCAGTAGTAATATACCTGGCTTCTACTTTAATTGTGTAAGGCACTTGATGACTGCTCATTTATCTAGTTCCCACAAGGAGCGATGGAGTAATGGAAGCCTCATGGGGAGGCTTTTAATCTCATGGAGACACTTAACACTAGACCTGCTTGAAAAATGCACCTGCCAATCTTGTTTAGTGTTAAGGGGTCACCAAGCCACCTAAAGTATAAATCTAGGAAAAATACTGAAAGCAGCCCAGGCAACACAGTATCCATACAGGAAATGAACAACTCACAGTGACTTGAGTATGGACTTTTGGTAGAATGTAACTAAGATATTTGGCTTTACGCAGAATAGAATTTGGTCTCTCATCACATGAATGCAATGTGATTCCTACTAAAATAATGGACAATTTTTCTTCCACACAGGAGAAAGCAATCACACTGAGAAAAACAAACATCACAATCTTATATGAACCACATCTGCATGAAATAACAGTACTGAACTTCGTGCCTTTCTGGTGAAAGAAACTCCTCTTTGTAGTCCTATCTGCCATTTTATAATGGCTAAATTAAGCAGCAGTTCTCCAGCTAAAGCTAAATCAAATGAACATGGTTTTAGAACTCTGTAAACAATGTGGTTTGTACTTGCTGCCCTGCATAGAAGAGGTTAGTATGATATCGTAGCAGTTACACTGACACAGTCAAATTATTGTTAAAAGAAATAGGACATCTTATGTTCTTTCATAGTCAAGTAGACAGAGGGGATGTATTTTGACATCTTTGGTCAAGAAAAAAAATAAATGTACTGCTACACAAATTTTGCAAGGGTTTTCTAACAAACTGAATACCCTCTCAATTTTTGGCTTGCTAACTCTGTTACATGGGTAGGGAAAAAGAAAAACAGAGGACTTGGTAGTTGGCTTATTTGGGTAATAAAACCCAACAAGTAAAGTTGAGCATTTAGGAGGTGAAATAACAAAATGGTATGGTCCCAAGCATTTAAAATGGAATGCTCACAGAAAAGACACTGAACACTCAGCTTTATAGGCTTCACAGTGTAACGCAGGTTGTCAACAAACCTGCACCATGCCCAATGTTTGCCAAAAAAAAAAAAGAGGCACAGGAAGCAATGCTGGGCAAAGAGCCAAAATACAGAATTGCCACCATGCAAGTTCCATTTTTCCTCACAGCAGCAAAAACGAAATTCAGCTTGTGATTTGTTATTGAACTATTAACTGCTGACCTTAAAGCGCACCCCTGCTCATACAGGACTCATGATTTAGGCAGCTATTGATTCAGGCTTCTCACTTTTTCTCTTCACTGTATTGTGGAGAAGACAGTATCCCATGTCAAATGCTGCTGAGGGAACTCATGCGCATCTAGGACTACTGGATGTAGGATCACAGGATCTTCACATTTTAGCAGTACTGGAATTATACTGGCAAATGCAAATATTTTTGCACCTATTATATATCCACAGTCAGAAAACTTTATCAGCTTTGTCTCTTTGAAATTAAAGTACACCAAATCTCAATATTTTCTTACCCAGAATAAGATAGTCACAAAAATTGTTACTCCTAATCCTCCAATGATAAGGGGCAAAGATATTGTGACACAAGATTATCTCAGATTCAGTCAAAAACTCAAATTTTGCTATCTTCAGCAGAAGCCCAGAGAAATAAAAGTATGTATCTTTCTAATCATTATAAGTATTACCACTAGGAAACAAAATTAAGAGCTCTCCTACTAATGTCTCTTCAGACTAGCTCTTTGGTGGTAATCAAATACTGATTTTTTTTCTTTTTTATTCTGAGGCAGACTGATTGCATTTAAATAATGAGTAGCGACTCAATTCCTTTCTTATCATATATGCTAGAGAACTTATTGTCTACCAAACTTCTGCACAGGAATAAGATGATGGAGGGAAACAGTAAAAGACTATGAAATTACCAGCAACATGAACAACGTAAAATTAATCCCTATTCTCCCTCTTCCTCCTAATAGGACAAATGTACATCAAATGAAAATAGAATGGAGCAGAAGGAACCTGCAAAAGAAAATTAAGCCATGCAACCCCTTGCCATAGGGCAGTACAAATGACAAAAATTTAAGAGACTCAAGATGCAGCTGAACAATTTCATGAAAGAACCACCCATTTAGGATCACAGAGTATACAGAAGGCTCATCTGGCTCAGAAAGCTGCTGGACTCTCTAAGTGACTAATTGTGAATTATCACTATTCTTGTACATCTTACCTATACCATCTGCTGTTTTATGCTGGTGGAAGCATGACACCAGGCTGGATTGTAAATCTAACTTTGTATGGCAGCTCTTTTATTCTCATATTAATACATTATCTGGGTATCCTTGGATATAATAATTTTACATTCAAATTACAGTATTTTCTCCAAAACATTGTTGCTAAATCTGCATCTTCAGGTTTTGTCTTTTGTAGGCTATAGCACTCCTACCTCCAATAAATCAATCATCCGCGTCATCTGGGAGTAGATGAGAACTCTGTGTCCTTGAGATTTCAGCCGTGTCAACAGGAGATCAAGAGCATGAAGTTTTCCACTGTCAGTGATCAGACTCTCTTTGTCTACAAAGAAATAGAAGAGAAGTGGGTAACTAATAAAGCCAAAACAGCTACATGAAACAATTTAACTTCTAAGTTTTTCTAGCAATTCACTGCATTACAATCCCTGAAGTAACAGGTTGTGATGGAAGAAACTGCAACACTCCTTCTGTCTGACACAATCACACTAACAACTTTTGTTTGGCAAAATCTCATCACAGATTGATCTCCTCAGGAGTATGAACTCAATCCTTTTTTGAAGAGCTATTTCCCTCATCTAAGATTCATCCTGAACAGCTCAACAACCACAACATGCCTTGACAGATGAAGAAATTTTTCTCCTCTTTAGTTGTTAAAATGCTTTCCTTTGGACATTTGCTGCTACGTGCTGCTGAGCAGCACTGAGACTTAGCCTCCACAGATCTAGTTTCAACACCAAACCCCTCACCAGCATGGAAAGTGAAGAACAGTTTTCTAGGTCACTGTAAAAATAACAGCCCCTTCACAGCACTACCCTAACTTTTCTTTTTCATCCCTGCCCTCCACATTTTGGGCAGGTTGTGGTATGGTTGTTGTGTTTGGGTTTTGGGGGTTTGTTTGTTTTGGGGTTTTTTTTGTGTGTGCATGTGTGTTTTGTTGGGTTTTTTGTTGTTTTGTTTTGTTTAATAAATGTTTCCACGTGGCAATCTTTTAAGTCACTTCAGGTTTTATACTTCATGTCCTCTATTTCAGCACTGCTCATGAAGTATTTTTCAGGAAGGAGATCTTCCTGTTTGTACATTCTGTACATAAACTTCAGTAAACAATACATTACTGTTGAAAGAGGATGAAGAGAAATTTTCTTCCAAAAAAATTATCTGTTGGAAAGGCCACTGATGATTCTTTATTCTTTGGGATGTCTGGAGTTAGGTTTACAGCCAAAACGGAAAGTCGGTAACTGCAAATGGTGCAGGCTAGTACAGAATCCAAATATTTTCAACATGTCCGACAGGTACCATTCCCTAACATCTAGCAGGTAACACGTCTGCTCATTTCTTGTTGCATGGAATCCAGCTCTCTGTGAGGCAGTTAACTGTCTTGCTCAATATTCCAATTTTAAAAAAAAGCTATATACAAAATTAATTAATTCATCTGAGCACTGTGCATTTTAATGTAACTAAACCCAAGTTCACACTAGTGGAACAGAGGAGTACAGATCAGACAACAGCGCTCCTGAAAAGATCTTATGAGTACAGTGGGCAACACAGTCCACGAGTGCCCAAGTGCAGTGATGCGACACAGGGGGCTAATAAGAGATTTTTGCACATACAACCAGGGGTTAGCTAAGAAAAGCAGGAAGATAGTTATTCTTCTATACTTACTTCAAAAGATCATTTTGAAACAACATGCCTATGTTAGTACGCCTTTCAGAAAGGTTGTAAAAAATAGAAAGCATTCAGGAAAAAATTCCAAGATTTCAGTGTGTTAAAAAACTATCTGCAGTGAGGTAATTCAGAAACTTGATCCATTTCAATTTTTCAAAGAGCAACTGACGCTATTCAATATTCTTCCTTTGGACAAATCTTTTTAACTCTTAGCCTTCCAATAGAGAGAAAAAACTAGTTAGCAACACTTTTATCTACAAATATGGTGGATTCTTAATAGCGTTAGTGTGTCAATCAAGATCTCTTCCAAAAATATCCTTTAGCTTAACTATAAATAATGGACTCAGTGCTGGAATTAGTGGGATCTACATTAGAACATCTGAAGATGAAGTCAACAGTCCTGCTTTCTGAAATTCAAAAAATGTGAGCTGTCAATATTGCTTAGAATTATTAGCTGTTACATTTGCACTATAAGCCAACACTGTGAACCCTCTCTCCATTGCTAAGTTTAGAGCCATGCTCCTGCATTTCACTAGCTAAGAATCCAAGACAAGACAGTTCTGCTCTTTCTTGCTTGTCTGACTATTTAGACAGTCACTCTTTTTCTCTAATTTGCTCTCCCTTTTGATGGTGATCTTGTTGCTTTACCAGGAGTAAGTGTCACATCCTTGCTTGAACTGTTAGCAACTACATTAGAGAATGCTCTCAACTAGAGAGCCAAGCCAAGGAGATACTGGAAGTAAAACTCAAGACCACAGCTCAGGCTGACACTTGTTCTAAGTGCAGCATAACTTATGATGACACATTCATGTCTAGAGCAAAACTCAGTCTCAATTCCATACAAATGGTTAAATAGTTTCATGCATTCTTCCAAGGAAAACCAAACTTCGAACCGAGATGATTAAATAAAAATGGAAACATTTATGGTTATTTGGTTTTAACACACATCTATGTAAGTCAAAAACTCTGCACAGTAGGAAAGCTTACACTTTATACAAAATGTTATTCTTTAAATGCACATAGGCATGACATTCTGCTTTTACTCTAACTGGTCAGCTCGCTTGCTATTTCAGAACAAATTAAATTGAGTGAAGCAACATGAAAAGTCTTAATATACATGACAAACTAACACAATTACTAACCAAAAGCCATCTGACTGGAAGGAAACTGAGAGAATCGGGTCTGTTCAGAAGTCAGCCTCGACTGACTCATTACCAACTTTCCAAAAGTAAAATGCAACTGTTTTTCTCACACTGGCATGAATAGGTAGAATTAAGTTTTGGTAACTGGAAATGATGCGTGTCCTCTGCTGCTGGCTCCTTAGGTCTCCATTGTATGAGCTACTATTTTTAAATAGCAATGAAGTGCAAATGACAAGAACTTATTTGCAGATGGTCTTACAGTCTAAAAAAGTTACCAACTTTTTAACAGTTCATAATTTGTACAATATCTCAGCATTAGAGCAGACTGCACTGGTAAGAAAAGACTGGGGTTTGTTGGGTAAGATTTATCATCTGTGGAAGAGAAAACCACTTGATTTTAACCTGGCATCTTTAAGCATACTATCTTGATTCCATTGTGTTTTCCAAAATGAAATGTTGCATGCTAAGAGCCTGCCACCTAGTGCTCCGAAGGACAAATTCTGGGAAGCGGGAACAGAAAACGTACTTCTTTATTCACACCACTTTCAGAAAACACCACAATTATTCAGAAGGGGGGTGGGGGAGGGTTTTCCACCTCTGGTTTCTCTCATTTCTATTTCTCATTTTCTTTTACCTTGGGGTAGGAAGGACATTTACTACTTCTGTAAATGGAATTTCCAAACTTTGAAATTCTACATTTTCCATTTTTAATGATCAGTGAAATCTTCCAAGGACAATGCTTTGGATTACTTTTTTTTTTTTTTTTTTTTTTTCTTAATAGCATCAAACAAACTTTTTTAAAATTTTAAGCCAGTCAGGAGATAGAAGTCCTGGACTGGATGTCAAAGAACTTTCCCTAAGACACGACTTTGGGGTTCTTCAGCACTGTACGAAATAAACAAAAAAAGAGAACCAGAGCAAAAAGAAAGTAACTGTCAAATCATATCGTACAGCTTCCAGTCCACGCACACACACACACACACAAAAAAAAAAAGAAGTCCCTGCCTCCAGCCAGGCAGGGATATGGACATAAATCATCTACAAGGGGATACAGTGGCATCCTATGGCCTGGGAAGAATAGTTACAAATGATTATGACTCAAAATAACCCTTGTCAGGAGCTCTGGCCGATGACTGTAGTTGGGCTCACGGCTCTCTGGAGAATGAGAAAAAGTGCCCCTGGACATGCAAAAAGCAGAGGAAAGAGAGATAAGTCTGGGTTCCAGTTGACACCCCTGGTTCCCCTCCCGACAGTCTGCACGGCACAATGGGGTCAGTGAGGAGCTAGCTGGCTCTCACAGTAAACAGCCAGCGAGGCCGGTGCTTTTTATCGATGCTAAAAGGACTCAGACACTTCCTGCCATTTAATCCAGGACCATTTTTCTTTCAAAGAACAGGAAAAGCCTCAAGAGATTCCCACAGTGATCGCAGCTGAGCCTGCTGCCAGGGTACTGGGAACTCTGAGTCCGGGAGAAGACAGATCAGGGTTAGGAAAGAGAGGTATCCCCTTTTCTTCTTATCACCTCTTTACTGCAGACCTTCACACCTACTATTCCATTTGACACTTACTAGTATTCAGCCTTGAAAATGGCTCCTTCAACACATCAGTCACTTTCTATAATGTTCTGTGCCTGCTCCTGCCTGGATAAGAGAGCTGTTATGTTGTGCTCTGTGCCCTCTCTACTTAGAATAAGTTTAGGTTTAAATGCTACTTTCCAGCAAAATAAAACAGAGATGTATGAAGCTACCTTTTTTTTTTTTTTTTAATCCGCTTTTATCTCCAACACCTCCTAAAGTAAGCCAGCTTTACATGACACACTCATCCCAACCACCTTCTCAACAAAATTCTTCATTGTGCTTTGACAACTATTTGCCTGACCTTGCACTTAACTCCTGAAAGCTTCTTACACCCCATTTTTATTCCTCTACAAATTTTTTTGACAAAGTCATCAGCTTAAAATAGAAGTCTTTTCAAGAGAATGCAATATGCTCTCTATTCTACATTGGCTACTTTTCTTCATTTCTCTGTCCATGCCTTCCACCTTAATTAACCTCTTCACTCCTTTCTCCTACAGCAATTCATTTTCTGTTTCCAAATAACTGATAAACAATTCAATGAATTCCTGAAGAAACTATAAAAAAAAAAAATCATCTGTCATTGAACATTAATCTAGTGCAAGCTCATGAAAAAACGTTTCTCCAGCACATAGATACAAATGTGCATGTGCTTCAAATGACTCCAAGTACTTATGAAGTACCTTCTTAAACTGGACTGTAGCAAGCAAAAGGCCATTTTCCTTTTACTGTACTAACTTCCCCTGCCAAACATCCTTGACCCAAAAGGGTCTGGGAATAACTTAGCATCTGGCAGTGTAAGCTGTTTTTCCTCTTGGCTATCTCTCAGATCTCTAGTACTTTCTGCAGAAGTCTGTTCACTGATCAGGACCATCTTCTGACAGCTACAGCGTGTCCAAGCCCATCAAAGCCACTGCAGTATTAGCAGCTGAATTCCAGCGAATCTTGGATTATTTTAGTCTAATTCTAGGAAAAAAATTACATGCATTTGCTTTACTAGTACACTGGCACCCTTTTCCCACTTTACTAGGAAATAGGAGTAAGTCTTCTTTATTTCAGCTGAAACTCAGTAAATCTTTCATGCCTTATTTTCTAGGCCAATTTCCTCTGCACTTGGTTCCCAAACCCACACTTCTCATGGTAGACTAATACAAGTTATGTTTATTCTTTCACTAGAAAGACCAACAAAAGATCTCTTAGGTCAACACAGAGGTCTTGCAATACACTAGGAGGGCAAAGTATGACGTACTTTTTCTGCAATCTTTCTATCTACAACCTCAAAATAGCATTTGGTTGTGAGAGCAGCCTGTACTTCAGTAAGCAAATCCATCTCGTTACAGTCACATGGAGGGCTAACAGGCTAAGAGAAGTTTGTAACTATTAGAAAAATTTGCATTAGACTTGTTCAGTGTCCACTGGCAGCTTTATTCCAGACGGAATCACCAGAGTTAACTTTCACTCGGGAGGAAAAACACCCACACAGCCCCACACTCCCCTCAAAAAGCCCATAAACAAGCGTAACTGCCAATGAAAAGCAAATGTCCTTATTTATTTCATCTCTGTTCCACGGTAACCTCAAAACTTACCTGGTATCCTGATAAAAGACCAGCCATTCTGAGGCCTGATCCCTAACAGCCCTCCTGGATACTCTGGGAAGAACCGGGAGCACCGATTCTGCCAGTCAGCTGCTAGCTCTGGGGCTCCATGGAGTACACACTGCTTTGCTTCAAGACTTCCTCCTTCCTTTAGTGCACTGCGCTCGTATTCTGCACTTCGGTCGTTGCAGAAGAACTCCAGTGGCACAGCTGTTACCTACAAGCAAAATAATAATCAACATTCTTCTTCAGAATTCCCCTCATCCCCAAAGTCCTGGTTCGGGTACCTTCCCACAGAAACAAATTTTAAAAGTCAAGTCATTACTGACAAGTGGAAAACAGACTGGCTCAAAATGAACAAAGATTCAGCGTCTCCCCACACCACAAAAACAAGTCCCATGAACGACCAAGCATGGGCTGCTGCCTTTTAATAAGTAATGCCTTGTGACAACTGCTACACAACTGATAGCAAAGCTGAGAGTAAAAGAATAATATCCTTGCTGCACCTCTCATTTTGGCTAGATTTTAGAATTTATTTTTATTTTTGCCCTTCATGATCAATTACTTACCTAGCACTGATTAAATTTACTTGAAATATTGTCCTTAACTGAAATTCATGTGATAATTTAAAACTAGGAAGATATATAATTTAGAAATGAAAAAAAAAAGTGAACAGGAAAATTGCCCCATTCCGGAACAGCACATTTCTTGGGCTTGACAGCTGATTTGAATAGAAGCAGGCCACAGGAACAATGCAAGTGAACACAGGGTGAACTTTTTCTTCTGGCCATTCCATGAATCCCTTGCCCTATTACCTGCTTCAGTACATTAAACCCAGCTGGACAGACCAGTGTTGCAAACACAGGAACTCTTGATTTCACACCATGTGAGCTATTCTGGAATGGCTCCATCACTTTAGCTCACCCTGCTCTACCCCATCCGCCCAAATCTGGACAGAGTGTGGTCCATATTAGCCCAACAGCTGTATGCCCAGTGGCTGTAAGGTCCTAAAGACTTCATTGCAGCAGATAAGGCTGTCCTCTGTACCATCTAGAGCTTTCTCTTCTCTCTCTCTTAGCAGGGTACAGCACAACTTCAAGATACTGAAGTAATAAAACCACAAAGTAACTGAGCTATGGTACAAACCAGGACAGGTTTTCTCACAGTACTCCACCACGAGTTAAACCGCATGATCCAAAGCAAATATAACAGTTAGAGCACTTTCATGCAAATATAAATATACAACAAATCACAACCTAGCACAGAATCTTTCAAATAAAAATGCAGACAGCCAACTTCTTCCTCCTATCTTTTCTGAATATAAGTCTCTTAGGCCAACATTCTGGGGTAAGCGTTTACAAAAGCTACTTATAACCTAATTTACAAAAGAAAGCTAGTAGAAACTTTCAAATACTCTCAAGAGATGTAATAACATATTATAAACTCAAAAAATGAAACTAGAAATTAATATAACTAACCTTATAGCAGGGGTTTAAAACAGAAGAATTACAAATTTGCAATGCTTTGCTGGTTTCTTCATCAATACGGGAAGCAGAGAAATCACTACTTTAGCAGTCATTGGTGCTTTCATTTCAGAAGCACAAATTTTAAAAAGATCATCCAGGTAGATTTATGTAAGTAAAAAAACATTGTCACAAATGCTAACCCTGTGCAAAATGAACACATTACCCGGGGGACTATGGAAAACGCCGTAATAAATGCAAAGGAACACAAAGGAAATCAAATTTGTGAAAGTTTTCACATTTTGGAAAAGGAGACGGAGCTGCATAGGAAGAAACAGTACGGGGGTCTGTAGGGTTTGATGCTGAACAGAAAGTAGCTGAGGCTCTGGAGAACTGAAAAAGGGTAGGAACTGGTTTGATAATGGGACCCTTGAAACATCAAATACAATGAAAGAACTATCTTTGTATTGCAGCCAAAAAGCTTTTATATATTTGAAGGAGGATGAGTTTTTTGTTCCAGCTTACTCTGGCATGACATAATTAACTGTTACATAGTGCGAGTAACATATAAACAGTATATTTAAAGAGCTTAACCAGATGATAAGCAGTAAAATAGACTAAATATATACACAGTTTTAAATACTGTACTTTAGAACTGTAAGATGAAGGGAGCAACCCACACCTCAGGACAGACTGCCTGGTAGCTTAGATGCTGGCTGCTCCTCTCTAAACATTTACCAGGTAACTCAAGTAAAAGGTATCAAGCAAGATCCTTGCCCGTGGTCCACTCCTGTTTTACAGGAGCTATTCTCATAGGAAGAAATTAATCTCAAAATAGAGACTTATTTTTACAAGGGCAAATCAATTCTTTAAACAGATTCATAAGCACAATTACAGTACATATCAAAATAAAATCAAAACCGCATACAAAATCTTATCAATAATGGTAAAGCTATTGTTTTGCAAGAAGCCAAGAGCTGTTTTTAACCAGACTGGCTTATAGATCTATGCACACGGTTATGTGAAACACTGCAAACTGAAAGGGACTGTGTGAAGGAAGACTGCACACATTCCCACTACCTGCTGTTAGAGTTGGTGCTATCTCGTGCTGCCATCTGCAGTCAAAGCAGGGGACAGTACTCTGTGGGAGAGGGTGAAACCTCTCAGAGTTCTTGTGGCCTGAACAACCGATGTACACCACAATGGTACAGGCGTCGATCATTTCTTTTAAAGGCCACTATTAACCATCGCATTTCATTTCACATTTCTACACTGGATAGAACAGAACAAACACTCTTTCAGGCACAGACAACCTGCTGCATTTATTTCCAGGACACCTAAGACCAGCAGCCACTACCCATAAAACAGAGCAGACTAATTTCTGACACAGAAGAAAAATGAAGTCACGTAAAATTCTCCAAGCTACATTTAGTAATACCTCACCTAAAGGAAAAGCTAGTATGAGCCAGTCTTGAGACAAGCTGTGCCTCAGTGCAATTTCTACATTAATAGGAAGATATCTCCCCATGTAGGGAGTAACCCTGACTGACACCTGAGGACATATGGCTATCTTTACTGCCAGCACCACATATTTTTTAAATGTATACACATACTCCTAGGGTAGAGCTCTGCATCTTTTATATGGCCTCACAAGAAAGATGGACACATTTCTGAAACAGATTAAAAAAAAAAAATCTTCTATTCAAGCTTGTTCATGCTCCTCCTCTCTCCTTTTTTGGCATGGCACACTATTTTAAGTTGTCTGGGTTTTTTTCCATGTTTGTTTTTGTGGTTTTACTTGTAACAAATAGGTAGCATAGTCCTTAGTACTAATCACCTTATGTCAACATATTCTTGTCAAACTGACTGAATGTAACAATCATGGTTCAGAAATACATCCAAAAAATATAATCATATGAATGCACTGCCACCTTAAATCCAGTAACTTAATTTATCTAGGGTTATTGTAAAATGCTTCCTGCATTTATCTCTATTGAAAGTTAACCTTTCAGACATCGAGAGATGCCCAAATCCACTTCTGGCCACACCACCTCTGACATACTGGGATCTACTGAACTGTTTAAGCAAGCAGTATTACTCTAAACTGAATTAATTAGCTTCTTAATGAATACACGGTTCATCCTCCAAGTTACTTTATTTTTTGTGACTAAGGCCTGTCTGTAGTCAGGAAAATTGCCAACAAAGGAAGAAAACTACAACACTACAGCCCCCTTCCCCAGTTACACACACACCCCACACCCACCCAGCTGCTACGTAAATGTACACTCTTATTTCTATCATTCGCTCCATTAACTTCCCAAACTTTATCACAGGTCAAACAACAACAGAAGGCTATAGTTTCTGAGAATATATGTGCTCTTTCTGCTGTTTCAGATCTTCTACACTCCTGCCAAAAGTTTCTAACAAGCATAAAATTAAGTCTTTGTACTCCTAGAAAAAAAAAAAAGCCATGCTTCCACTTAATCATTCTTATACCCCAGCCAAGCCAAAACAAGCAGCTTGTATTCACTAGAATGCATGTCCAGTATGATCTCTCCTTGTCTTTCCCTTTCCCTTCCCCTTCTTATGTAGCATTCTGAGTGCCTCTCCTCCCTTGCTAATGTTAGGAAGTATTCAACATAGTAATCTGAAATACAAATTTAAGCACAAAGGGCAACAAATCAAAGGAATCTGAAGGATAACTGGTTTTCACAATTTACTCTCAGAATAACTGCTAGTTCTTGAAGCAGGTAATATGTTGTGGCTAGGAGGTGTAATGTGACTTGGAAAATTTGGTTGGATTCCTGGCCCCTAGAGTTGCAGGCACAGATCAGTTTAGCTCGAAGAGGAGCAGCACATAGGTGATGAGTCTTAGTTGCCATCCTCCCTTGTCCAGATGCCAACGTATGCACATGCAGCCCCATTTGATCAAGCCTACAGCAGTAACATTAACTAAAGAATATAGAATCTGAACAGCCTGCTAACAGAAGTACATTTTGTCCAGCTTTACCAAGATTCATCACCACAGAATTAAAACAACAGACACAGACTTAAGAGGGACTCTTGTGTCAGCCCAGAAAACATCAGATAAAGTAATTTCAAAATTCAGCCAATAGTTGATGGACAATCCCAAGTGGTACTACTTAATATTCAAAAGATTTAGAAAATGCCAACCTGAGTAATTCTTATATATTGCAATTCGGTGTTTCCTTTCTGGAGCATAAGCTGACGCAATGAGAGAAAATGAACACCCTTTCCAAAAAAGCACTGCTCCTCAGCCCCCTTTCACCATCAAGTTAACCAAACAACCCATTCTGTTCATATCATACCTACCTTCCCCCCTTAGATTATTGGGGAATAATCTACTTGACAATCTCTTCTACAATTTTACTGCTTTTGGTATTAGGAGAGAAAGTGAAATCTATGTATCTCAGAACTCCTGCTGGGTGCATCTTACAACTTTCTTTTTCTTTCAGTGAACATTGCAGTCACTTCCCCTATGAAAAATGCCACTATTGAATACAGTAGCAAAAGGATATCCTCACAACAGTTTTATCCAACCAAAAGAAACTAACAGATCATCCTGTTCCTACGACACAAGTCTAACAAGATTTAAAACACAATAGAGAATACATAATTTACAACTTAACTTGGACTTACCCGTGGACTGGCTATGCACAGGAAGGACGGCAGCTCAGTCACCTGACAGCACCGTACACATGAGGTAGCTGATCTCCTTCGATGTATGATGTGATCTGAATATCCAGTAACTGCTTTACAGGGGCTACTGAACACAAGGTTCTGAAAACAAAATTAAAAATTACGGAGTTACTATTTCTATAAAGAAAAACTCCTCTTAAATCTTGTAACCACCCATGAGAAAGACAGAAGAAGGACATTCACCAAATATTTCTCTTTGAAAAAGGAAACTACATATCTTCTGCAGGGACAATGTACAAGATCTCCTGTACATTTCAAATCCTGAAATGGTCGAAATGATAATAGCTCATATCAATACCTGCCTTTACTCCCAGTTGGAACCAGAAACAAATGGTTCCTTCTTTGAACATTTTGACCTCAGCTTTTATAATGAAGGAAATATGGGAATATTCTAGCAGGTCTGATGCTCAAGCTGTTTTCTAGTTATTTCTTTATCAATTTTGAAGCATGGGTAAAATTAAATTTGGCAGAGAAAAAAAAAAATCAAGACTCTAAATGAGACTGGACTTATATCGTTGGACTTTCATCTTTTCCAACCTTTTCTTCCTTTCCTGTGGCTCTGAATTTTATCCTGAAGACTTTCAAGGTGCTAGCATGGTTATTCACACCCATATATAAAACCTGGAATTTGCCACAAGTGTATTTCTGTATGCTTTTGGTAGAGAAAGAAAATATACTGACTCAAAGGTGGGGACACTGCGATGACACTGGAGTTTAAAGAAAGGAAAGCTCTTCGAAGATGCTCAACTCTACACAGAAAAGTAACAAAAAATGAAACTTTCTTTGCATCTGTAATTAGATTTTATTTTCTAGGGTAAATATCTGCATCAAATAATGAAGTAAACTGTTCATACACTAAGCCATTTTTGCTACTCAGTTTTTGTTATGACTCCTCCATATTCACAGCAACCAACTGTTACTGTTACGTGTAACTGTTTCCTATAGCATGCAGAGCATTATTCTACATGCTATAGGAAACAAGCAACTATTTCAGAAACATTAAGCGGTGAACTTCTCACTGCCACAGGACCACAGGATGTGCCCCCCTGACAACTGCAGCAGTTCGCTTGAGTGAAATGTAAACAGCATCGAAAGCTTTGGCACTATTCTGCCCCTTTTCCTAAAGCACCAACATTAGCTGCATTATACTTTCACTTTACAGAGCCTCCTAATATTTTAAAATCCCAGCGCTTGAAGTTCTAAACATCATGGTACGTGACAGCAGCAGGCGCCTTGTGCATCATGTACACTGTACATATGCACTCCTATGTGTGTAAAAAAAATACTAGAGAACATCCAGAGCAGCAGTCTATTACAGATCGTGCATTCTGTGTCCTTTCTATTTCCAGATGTAGAGGCACTGGGCAAGATGCAGATGGCTAGCACATGTAATTTTGAACCTGATGACAAGGGCAAAAAATTTCCTACTAAACATATGCACTAGCATCACCTAAGAAATATAATCAGTTAATCCTAGCATGTGAGTGGGTCTTTCAGTTGCTACCATGGTTTGGAACTGGCAAAAATAAAGTTCATATTCTCTGACTGAACATCTGCTCCTCTCTGTAAAAGGTGAGAGCAGAAAGAGCTGACAATAGCCTTTTACTGACACTCAGCAGGGCTAAAAAGCACAGGTCAAAGCTTAGGCCACACTTGATAATGTGAAGTGATCCCCAAACCAGACTCTTACTCAGCTGTCAACTCTTTATTAGTAACACTGGCTTAAGCAACAACTGCTTCACATGTTCACTCCTGTCCCCACAGAGCCCCTTATTGTTGGCCTAGCTCTCTGTACTCATTAAGATGACGATCAAGATGAAAACAAACCTTTGCCCCTCTACTCCAAGTTAGTTTTGTGATCTGTTTCACCACCTGGTAAAACAGGCCATGTGCTGAAACAGCAGTGGGAAATGCAAGGCTGGGAGTACCTGGTTGTGGACAACAGATGTGAATGTTGGCTTACTCATCAGAGGACCAGAAATGGTGGCAACAAAGCACTGGCACTCCAGCTGAAAAGGGGGAGCCCCTTCCCAGGACATATTTCTGCCACTTCTTGTGCTAGTTTTATCACCTGTCATATCCCTGTAGAAGCCTAGAGTTACACATCTAATCAAAGAACAAATTCAACAGCCATGAAAATAAAGAGTTTCCTGCAGCTGGCTCCTACAGAGATGTGGCAGCACAAGCCCACATGAGTAGAGGCAAGATTCAGCAGCTGGGAGTAAAGAAAGAACAACATGAGGCAGAGCAGAACAGTGACTTCCCTCCCAGTCACAGCAGACAGGGACTCAGAACAAGTACTTTAACTCAAAGCCCCTCTCTTCCCCAGCCCTGGCCCACACACTGATACAGCTGATTTTACAAAGAGGAATCAGCATTGCGTGCAGTCACAAGGGCCTTGCAATAAGTTTTACAAGCACTGGCATTCTGATTGTGACCTCGGTCATTAGAGGGGTTTGGTAACTTTATTACCTGCAAAGTGAGGATACCAGAAACAGTAGAGACGTTAACAAACTGTAATTCCAAACCTATGCAAGTTTGTTATTTAATTCTCTTTTGGAAGACAGTATCAAAGATCCATCAAAGGCAGCTGTAGCCCAATTAGAAGTACCCGGGAAGGAACACAAATAAAAACTTCAAAAATGTATTCAAAGTAGAGAAAATTTTTTTTTTTTTTTGGTGCACACACAGTAATAGAAGTAGGCCTTGTACATGGGCACTGATCTGGTTTTCAGTGCCATGCTTCCTGTGTACCAATTGTGAGCAGGTCATACATGAAACATCCCCCTCTGAATTCCCTGACACACGCAGCCATTAAGCATTCATGAACAGAGCAGACACCAGATATAACAGGGACAGTGGAAACCAGCTTCCCATTGGGGACACACATGGAAGACCGGGTAAGGTTACAGAACTGAATACAGCCACAGCTCTGAAATGGATCCTAAACCTTAGTACAACAAAGCCAAGAACTGAAGAGGATTGTTAAAAACTAAGAATGTACACACCTACCGCAGCCATGCAATCCAAAGTAAGTGTTTAAAGAGGCTTTCCTATATTGCCAACAGAGCAGCACATAAATACAGGAGATGGCTACCAGTATCTTAAGTTCATTAACACTCCTAACTTTTTTAATAGAAAGAAAATTAGGAAAGAAAAGGGTTCATCCAGAGAAGGGTTCATCTCAACAGATCTGATTTTATACTACTTTAAATCAATGTATACAAATTTCTTAATGGAGGTGTATTACACCCACACTTAGTGGAGGTGCTGAGCAAGCAGAATGAGGAAACCTCACACTGCAAGGGAATTCTGCGTTTACGTGAAGAAACTCATACTATCTTTAGACAGATGTTACCTCAGTTTCAGAAGGATCTGTTAAAAATAAATCTGTTTTTTTGCCAACCAACTTATTTTCATAGTTTGTCTCTTATATCGGAAATGCTGATCTGAGCAGATTTATACCGTATCCTTTTTCCTCTGCTTCCTTCTCCCCCTCCTCACTCCCTACATGTGACTATCTTTTGAAGCCCTAGAGGAAGCCTTGGGGAATTTGACATCGAAAGTTTCTCAAATGTGAGCTAAGATACAAGGAGTGAGTTCATTTTCACTTACGATAATGTGCTAAAAGACAGGGATATATAGATCAGGTTTTTAACTCTCCATCTGGTTTTGAGCATTTTTTTTTTTTTTTTTTTTAAGATGTTCTATATGGAAGCTGTGCAAACAAAATTCTGCAAACACAGATTATTTTAAAGTGACTTCAGATGGTAATTTGTCTAACGTGCAGGTTAGAAAACAGTTCTAAAGAATCTGTCAGAACTGTGGGGCTAAAGTTCCTTTAGATTTACTGGGGTAATCACAAATGCACTGTAGAGCACACACAGAGGAACTCTGCTCCTCAGCTGGCTGTTTTCTATGTAAGAGGCACTAGTTAGACCAGTCACTAGTTACACACAGTTACAGCGCTGGGACCCCTTGAGACACAAGTTAACAACTTCCTCAAAACACAGAAATTATTTGGAGAAACCAAATGATATGTTTAAGTCCTGCCAGGTTGTAGTGCAGGTGGGTCTGTAGCCTATCCATTTATATTTCATTGTTAATATTAAAATGTGTGCATATTCCACATCTCATATTTAATATCATATTAACTCATCTTCTGGTCTTTAAGAAAACAGAACAACTTTCATTTTTAGTATTTAAACACACTAACCCAAAGGCTACGTAATGATACAGATTTGTCTTTCTACACATGTAAAAGTGAATGCTACCTTCTGTAAGTGCATATGACTTGTGATACCATCTTCTACTCCTTTACTGTTAGGCTGCAACATCTATGACACTGCACAAGTTTTCCTTAACCGTACCAACGAGAGGGCAGAGCTACAGCATAGTTTCAAAGATCAGCATTACACAGTCAGTATGTAAACAGCTGAATGTAATCTCAAAAAAACTAATCGAAAGCAAATCCATATAGCATAGACATTTTGTCAAGCTAGACATGGAAACAGAACATTTAAGCACCAGCACAGCCAGAGTTAACTGGCATACACGCTCAGTTGGCTTGCTCTTTGTTTGATAACTAGGACGACTCACTTTATTGGCTTTACTGTTAACACTGCAAAACATGACACCAAGTCCAAAGTTGGTTTCCTACTGCTTATGCATCTTCAATTTCAACTTCCTCTACCCGCTATTCAATTGAATTCTGACTATCTCCCTTCCCCTTCCAGACCCATGAACAGAAGCAATATTCCCTAGAGAAATTTGGCACGATCTCACTGTTTCAGAACAGGTTTTTTTTTTTTACTGCATATCTGCTAACTGCCCTAGATGCTTTCCTGACTATGCTAGCACTTTCGTGAACTTATTTCCCAGGGAAACAAATCAATGGAGCTATAACCTAACTCAGGAAATCAACAGCAATTTAATCATCAAAAGACAAAACCTTCCCACACATTCCAGGCGAAAGATTAGAGAAAATGACCTTGCATTATACAGTAAAATGAATACATCTTGAGTCTACCAGACAACAGCAAAGCGAATTTCAGAGTAGAAAGACACCACTGATAAAACTTGCCCACCAACTCTGAAACACTGCTAAAGTCTCTGCTTTCCCCAGTTGCTGCAACAATGAATTGAATTTGAGAAGAGTCAATTTCAGTCAGAAAACCAGCACCGTACATACAGAAAAATATTTCAAAAGTCTTAAGCTTACATGTAGAATCCACCCATGACAAATCATGAGTCTATTTCTGATATTCCAGTAATATTTTTAAGACTTTTAATTCAACTGATTTATTTTTTAAACAAGTTTGAAATGTAGCAGCACGAGAGGAAGACAGCAGTTAAATTGTGTTCAGCACTATGAACTTTATTAATTATATCTAATAAAGCAGATAATAAAGTCATCCTGCTTCCAAGTTTGTTTTACTCTCTTTTATAAGGAGAGAAAGGTTTTCATCATTTCTTTCTCATGAGGGGTTGCTCCTGCCTCCATATGACAGAAATTTTGCTTACCTGCAGCAAAGTGCAGCTGTGCAAGTTAGGGAAAGACAGTGGGAAATTTACATCAAGCAAGAAATCCCTGTTCCTCAGAAAACACGACCCCTGCTGTTTCTCCCCTTCTGTCTCTCTCCAGAAGCGCATGTGATGGAGCCTGTAGGATGCTTTCAGAGACAGGAAAAGAGCTAACCACCTGAAACACAACATGGTAGATACAGTTATTCACTGCTCTGTGAAATAAAAGCTTAAGCATATTTATGTCATAACTCTATTTAGAGACACAAATGTTTTATTCAGAATTTCAGGCCCGCAGTGCCCTGACTTAAAGGAAATAATTTTTGCTAGGCATCTTCCAATTATATTACTCTTATTTTATTTTTTCTAAGTGATTAAATCCAAACATACTTTGAAGCACTTTGTTTAAAAGTGCCTGAGCCTGAGTTAGCCACTTCCACTTAAAATTGCACTCTGGATTCTTTGTAAAATGCTCCATATATGAATTATGCACAGCAACCTGCATAATGAATGCAGAATTTATCATAAAGATCATTCAGATAGATGAAGAAAAAGTATATTATGTTATTGAAACACAGACAAGAAATAGTAGTTCAAAACAATTACAACAATAAAAGAATATTACAAAGCCCTAAGCAAAACACCTTCATTTATTAAGAAATTTGATATTAAAAGTATTTCAGTCACTATCTAATGTCAGAGTAATGTACATTGCAGAGTACACTGTAATTTAAAGAGATCACTTCCCTTTCCAAGATTATACAGTTCGCAATGCTAAAAATCCATTATCCTAAGCCTACTCCTTGGAATTCCATTCCATATTAAAAACAGGACACGTGGAAAGTAGACAATATGGCTCAGAGCTGAAGAACAACTATCGCAGCCCAAACTTATTCTACGTGCATTAAAACATATGTTCAAGTGCAATTGGTAAGCACTGCCACAAACTGGCCTTCAAAAGCCTGGATTTTGCACTTGATAACACCAGCAACATGCACTGTGACCCTAAACAAACTCTTCTGTTGCTCTTTAACCACCTTTTGCATTTACCATGTCTAATCTTTGTAACAGAGGAACAGAGGTTTTCTTTTGACAAAGGCATAGAAAGTGCCTTGTGTAATGTGTGCCCTATATCTGGAGGAACACTCTAGAAGCTCCTATAATGTTAAAGATAGACAAATGATATTAGGAGGCATAGAAAATGCAGGTTTACAGAGGGATGCCTTTGACATCACCTCTACTTCTCCTGTAACTACTGAAAGGAAAGAAAAAAAAACCCAAACCAGAGTTGTCCTCACCTGGCTAAATGTCCCTGATTCATAAGGTTTGCCATTTCTGCTGGAGAGACATCAATAAATCGGAGGAAAGAAAAACAGCTTTCTTCGTTGACACCTATGTCACAGAAATACTGAAGTTAGGTCAACACAGTTCACAGACAGTCAGAGCTGACAATAAATTTACTTCATCAATTCAAATTACACGTCCTTGGACAGGCCTACCCATGTGCACTGTGTATCCCAAACAGCATTCATACCTTTTTATTTTTTAACTTCTACACAAAAATTGTATTCCCAAAACTATTTTCCTTTTATGGTATTCTAAAAAGAATCCCCAAGAAAAAGCCTATCTTGAATAACAAAACAGAGACCAGAAAATCAGCAAGACAGAAGGAAATTAGAAAGCTAAAGAGAAGTGCAGACTCCTGTAGTTGAATCCATTTTTTAATTGAAAAGTGTTTTCCAAAGCTGAACAGGTCCACACTAACAGATTTGAGCATAGCAATGCAGTCAGCATCTCCCTTGCTTTTTCCTCCCAAACTTTTTCCCATCCCAGCAGCTGAGCAACCTAGTTAGCCCCCTTCAGTGAAAAAAAAGTCAACCATCTATAATTAATTGTATTTGTCAATATTAGCAGCTTATGTGGGTTTTTTGCTCATTGATTAGATCCTGGGTCACTTGCACCTCTGCTACATTCTACTTGAAAGAGAAGATAACAGTTTAACATACAATATACAATGTACTGAAATGAATCCACTAAGTAGACTAAGTTGTTCATAGATAATTCTTCCAGCTGCTTCCATCCTTTCCTCATTGAGCAAATGATATACATGTACTAATAATTCTAACAAGTTCTAATCGGGTTATCGCAGAGCACTGCGATCTGTCCTCTCAGTCCTTTCCCCTGAATAAGACACATTACAAGCAAGTGTGCAATCCAGCTGGCTTCCCAGGACCATAAACCTACCCTTCCTGTGGAAGAGAGACTGCTGGATGTGGTCTGGTGCAAATGGCGAAAGTAAAACCCGTAACCACCTGAAAACGAAAGCAACAAAACCAAACAAAATCACTAAGAAGGTGTTAACACATACAATGTTCAACCACACAATCAGCATAAAATGCAGAGAACCATTCAGTTCTTTCCACTGGAAGTATTTCAGCACTCTGGGTATTGGGAATTGCATGGCACCAGCAGTCCACAAGCTCTCTCATCCTTGCCCCAAGCATTTTTCATAACTGAATGCAAGCAAAATTAACCAAGTATTGCCACAGAGAGATAAGAGAGCAAATTGAACTTGGGCAGCTTCTACTCATCCAAGATAAACATTAAAAGCTGTCAAGCACTAGTAGACACGATATACCACGCCACAACAGACAGATGCTGATAGCTTCCTTAGACATGAAAACTCACTGAAGGGAAACCACGGAATTTTTTTTTTTTTTTTAAGAATTCTTTTAAAGCTTAATTCTATTACACATCATCAGCAAAAACTCTGAATTCCTTTTCCTGATTGTCTTATTCAATTAAACGGATATTTGATGATCAGGAAATGACCAAGAAAGAGCATCAGATATCAGATGCTTAACAGCTGAACGAATGAAAGAAAACTAGGAATGCATCGCTTGGCCAATGTCATTTAAGTACCTCGGGTAAAGGAGTTAATTAGCACTTACAAAGCTAAAATAAGTCTAGGTAATAACACTAAATATGCTAAGCTGCAGAGGTAGTGGAGTAGGCTTGCCTGTCCCGTGAGTGGTTAAAGACCCTGATCTGTCCATGACGGTAGATGAACTTTGAAATCTGGTATGGCTTTAGGGAGATGTGAAATGGAGACCAAGTTTCTTGTCGCTCAAACAGCTCTGGGTGATTGCAAACCTGTAAGAAAGCAAGCATGTCAAACACTGGGAGAACTTAATTTAGTCTGATGCAGCACTGACATCCTAAAACAGCTATGAGTACTCATCAGTAAAATTTTAATATTGATTAGTGTGTCTCAGCTCTTTTACTGTAGCTACTCAAATTTGAATACTGCATTGTATCTTTTCCTATTCACACAACAGCTATTGCCTCTTCTTCCCAAAAACCAATTTGGAACCAAACCAGTTAGCAGATGCATTCACCATTTGGCTAAAGGTCTTCTACCCCGACATCATGCTACACCGCATCAGAAACACAACTGAAGTTGTGAAGTTTGCATGCAAACTTGCTTGCCTATGCCAGAATTTTTTTTATATGGAGTATTCCAGAATCTGTAGTTTAGTTTTGTGCTAATGAATGATTGTACCTGTCAGAAATTATTATTTAAATAGCCTTACCTTCCTGAACTGCATGACTAGATTCATGAGACTACTAGTGGTGGTCTGTGCTTGCTGAGTAGTGCCCATTGAGGACTGCAGCAGGTCATCGATAGAGATTTTGTTCTTCAGAGCTTGGTACAACAGCTTCTGTCGGCTTGTCTGCTGGCAGTACATAAGAATTTCAATCTGCAAAATGATAATGAAGATTTAGCCTTTTCTATCTCTGAAATGGAGAATAATCACATCAGTGCACACAAGCCAGAAAGAAACATATCTTAAGGAAAACAAAATTTTCTCAAAAAATAGATATAGAGACAGTTGCATTCATATCTGTATTTCAGGATCCAAGCTGGGAAGGACTTAATTGATAGGTGTGTTTTGGAAGACTTAGGTAAGGACATAGATGACAGACCTTTGAAGGTCCATGAGCACAAGTAAACATTCTTAAGAAGCTCAAAAACATCACATCTGCATCTGATCATCTTAAAATCTGACCTCAATTTTACTATCCTACTGTTAAAATGCTACCCATTTAGAGCTGTCTTAAATGAGTGTCAGGAGCCCATGATGGCAACAGCTGCACCACAACATCAGCATCTGTGGGAAATTCTGGTTCTGAAAATAATGAGCACATCAGAATATAGCAGAGGTCTCTCAGACAGTGGTCCAAAAACCTGGGAACATGTTGACCACAGGATCATCCAATTTTGCCAACATCCACATGAAAGTGAGATTAACAAGAGAGAAGGGTCTGAAGTTGCCGTTATGCACTTCCTGCTCTGTACAAGCAAGCAAAACCAATCCTGAATCCATGCCAAATCCTTCAAAAAGGAAACTGGAGATGTTTATCGTCCAATCTGATGTATCAATCTCCTTCACTTCAATTAGTGATATTTCTGTCAACTTAATCAGGCTTAATGATTTTTTTATTTATAACTTTTAACAAAATGTTTTCCCTAGAAGAGAAGTTTAATTAGTGGTTCTTCAGTTCCATTCACAGCTAATGAGATTGCTGGTATGCAGTGACAGAAACCGAAGGTCTCTGAAAGGTCTACAATCAAATTCAGGTACGCAGATGGACAGACAAGTTTGCAACAACCAGATTACAGAACATAGTGATGACAATAAAGCTGAGTTACTCATTCTGGATAAAAACTTTTCCTCACCTTATCTGACAGCTCATTTTCCACATCCTTCTTGATTCTTCTCAACATGAAAGGCTTTAGGATCATGTGCAAGCGGGATAGCTGGTCTGAAATACAGGGAATGGGGAAGAAGGAACAATTACTTCACCAAAGAGGAAAACTATATGGTGTTGTTCTACTACAAATTAAGTCCCTTACTGCTCAGCCATTTCCCCTCACAGTTCTTACAGCACAAAGTTGATAGTACTCTGTTGATTTTTCTTTTTTAAAATGAGTGAGAGGCTACACTGTTTAACTTCGGAATCTAAAAATCTGCTTCAAAGAATAAACTTCTAAACCATTTTATGTGTTCTGTATTCCTCCAGGCTGAACAATATGGGCTTAAATTCATCACTGACTATTAGCGGTGAAGTTTCAGATGAAACATCGCTAATTGATGAAAAGAGATCGTAACAGATTTAAGTTTCACCCCCCAAAATTACAGCATCACAAGAACAGGGCATACTGCACTGACAGACAACTGTAGTCCTTATGATATCCTACGAAATTCTGGGTATTTGAGAACTCTTAAAGCCCTTACTCCTGTGACAAGTTCCAACTGTGCTGTGTTCTACACCAATTACAAATCAGCTATTTCACCTAGCTAGATTTTTCTACAAAATTATCCCCTAAAATTTACAGAGAAGATTTATTTTCTGAAGGATGTTTATGCTTGTCTTCTGGAGTTCAAAAGGTACCGATGATACATTTTCTATCATAATTTTTACATCTAGACCTTGTAACACATTCAGAAGATCTCCAAGATTGTGTGCTCTGCAGAAGCTTACAAATACTTGTAAATATTTGTTTTCCTGTGTTTGGGGAGGAGGAAGACTACAGACAAGTAGCAAATCAACATTTTCACAGGTTTTTCCATTCATTACACCTGCTACATTACAGTCAGAAACACGAACTCTGACATAAACTATTGACAACACTCCATAACATTTCAGGTGGCATTTCTGATACAAAAAATGAGAGATAAAGTTTATCCATTAGCAGTTGGAAAAGACAACAGGTCTTTTAATATAAAAACTACTGCAGTTACACACTGCACTCACTCTCATCAATGGCGGATTTGTTCTCTGCATGGCTCTCTATGTCCTTAGAAAACCACTCGTTGAACTCTTCATGGGAATCAAACAGTGTTGGCATGATAAAATGCAGCAGAGCCCACAGCTAAAAGGAGAGGAGAAAACAGCAGATGAGCAAAAGTTACCCTACTGTGGACAAGGTAATTTGGGATCTCAAAACCTTTCAGCTCTGTATGAATAAAGTCACTGTACTAGATCAGGAGACTTTGCAAAACTAAAGGAAAACCCAGTTGTTTCCTCTTCCTGCACCCCTGAGTGCCAGCAAATGCCAGATACATCAAGCACACACCATCAGAAAGCAGAGAGACACACAGCCCCATGATTTCAGCCAATAGAAGGAAAACCCACAAGAATTCGTTTCATCCTGTAAGCTACGTATTATTAACAACAAGTACTTTCAGTTTCAATTTTATTTGAAAGTGTGGCACATTTCCAAGTTTTCCCCTCCCAGAGCTGATCCCACATTTGTTTGCCAGTGGTTTGCTACAAGCACGATCCCACAAACACACAAATACAACTGTTCACATATAGTCAGTACATATTCTTGTTATAAAGAAAATTCCACTCTTGTGAGCTCCTGAATACCTCAGCCATCGTGTTCTGGATTGGGGTCCCAGTCAACAACAATCTGTTTCGACACTGAAACTGTAGTAGGATCTTCCAACGAACACTGATGAATAAATTTAGGAAAAATCATTAAAACTGGTTTTTTTTGTAGAAAGATACAAACAGAAAGTATTTTAAGACCAATTACTTCCTGAATTTTGGAGGTCATTGGGTAAAACTATCACAGTTACTCCCCAGTCTTTCAAAACACAATTACAGGAAGAAGTAGCCTTTTTCAAATTGCCAAGGAACTTGCATAATTTTATTTTTCTAAGTATCTTTTTACTGATTTTTAGAACAAATGCTTGGATACTAATAAATTCTGATTTTCAGAACAATTAAATTCCCAAAAGAAACAATTATTATCAATCAGAATGTCACGTATTTTTTCAGACTTTTTAACACTAAGTGTATGAGCTACTGTGGCAGGAGTGCTGAGCTATACATTAAGAGTCCTCTTAGAGGAGTGGCTTCCAAAGAATGCTGAGGAGACAGCCTAGTCAGAGTGAGTCTCCATCTAAAGCCGTCTTCAACTTACTGTGTACAGTGGCAACTTGGACAAAGGTAATGGGAAAGCAATTACAGAGTAAAGACGGACAACTCCATTACTTGAAAACAAACAGAAAACTTTCTGGCACAGAGTCTTATGACAAAGATTGGGCTTTATTGTGGCCAACAGTATTCACAGGATTCTAACCTTCATTTGTCTCTGAAAGTGTCACTGAAGAAGCAATCAAAATGATGCATTTAATGGAGCCCATATAAGCAATACACACTAAAGACTGACTGTTCACTAGACAGAATCCCAGGAGTAGTCAGGAAAAAAGGTGAACAGCACTTCACACTGTTTTGCTTAACTGCCCTGTACTCCATGCAAGTTTCTACTCCACAATTATTTTGAATTACATTTTACATATTTGGGGGAGGAAAATTTAAAAGCAAAACCAAAATGAGTGGGTCAATCCAGCGTCATAGAGTTATACAGATACTTAAGTAGGTTAGACACTTGAAGGGTCATATGTGTGTCCATTTTAACTCCATTCAATCTCTGATCTTGATATTTTTTTAATATTACTTTAGGAGGTTGATAGAGGGAAGACTTTGTTTCTGGTTAATTTATTACCTGGAACTACTCTTCAGTGCTTGCGCTTCGTCCAGCACCATATACTGCCACTTCACTCGCTGGAAATACTTCACATCCTGTACTACTAGCTGATAACTGGTAATTACCACGTGGAAAGGAGCATCCTGAGTATACAATGTCTTCTATAACCAGAAAACAAGAAACAAATGTCCATATGATATAAATACATTGTGAAGAGTTCATTTATGTATATTGTAATTTCAGTGTTCTGTTTCATAATCTTTTCTCATTATTACTGCATTTTTCCCCAGCTGACTTTTAAAATTAATTACAGCACGGTTATTCAACCGGTGGGTCTGGACTTCAGCCCATTAGTCCCTGAGCAATTTCAGTTGTTAATGTGCCAAACAAAACCCAGGCAATGAACCCTGCAAAACGCTGCTGTTAAATCAGGACAGGACTGTGGGGATGATAGACTTGAGCATCCTGAGTTAGGTTACTCAAATAGAATAAATAATCCTTGACACTGAAACCTCCTTTTTTATTTACACAGCTCTAGTTTCTTAACTGAATTCCATACTGCCCTGAACTGTTTTCTACTATATTGCTCTGCAGCACAAGAGAGGCCTTCTACCTATTATCTTAATGAAAAATCTTCCTACATGGGATGAAGAAACAGAACTCTGTAGCCACATATCATGTAGCTTGGTAGGGCACAGCAACAGTTTCTGATTGATTCTGTGCAAGTAACATAGATGGTCAAAGCTAAGGGGCATGCCAGTATTACCTGACTCCAGAACTTCCTGATGACCTTCCTATCATGGGGATTTCCCCAGTAAGGTAGCACCTGGAACAGTACAAAAGTAGAAAGACATTATTTTCAAATAAAGACATACCTGCTCTAGAATTTTATACTATGTATTCTACAAAATGAGAAATCCAGACCTTTCTCCAAAACAATGAAAGGGAAAATTATCTTTCTTAACACAGATAAAAATACTGAAAAACAGAGCATTCCAGGCAAAGGTATCAAGCTATTTATGGGTAATACAAAGACTAGATTCAAGCTATGCTGAGAATCTCTGAATGCCCAGTAGCATGTTACATCTGCTAGTCAGGTTTTTCTAAAAATTAAAGTAATACTTTGCTTATGGCAGAAGGAGGTCTGCCCTCACCTGCTGCAGTTAACCCTACACGACCAGTGGGCTTGTTCTCCTGGTTTGACATTCCCTGTTAGTTTTATATTTCAGAACCATTCTCAAAAATCTGAGATACAGTTAAAATACCCAGTCTGGCTGTACTTAATGCAATAATTAAAAAAAAAAAAAAGCAAGCACTACTCCCACAGGAATCTGTCAATCCATTTACAGCTCAGAATTTCATGGGTCCTATGACTCAAACAGATCTTTGCTGCGCACTGAAACCAGAGCTACTGGTTAATAATATTGTGCTGCCATCTCCTGTCTGATGAAATGACTACACTCAATTAAGAGTAAAAGTGAGGAATGCTGGTTTCTGAGGTTACGAAAGGTCTTAAACATTTTCATCCTTCAATTGACAAATCTCCAAATTTCAAGGTGCCTTTAGTTAAATATTCTTCCAATTGTTCTGAAATAAGGATGCAAGTAAAAAACCCATCAGACGAAGCAAAAATGCTATTTGCTTTTTAGTTTATGTATTCTGCCGTGGACCTGCAGAAATTAATTCACTGCACAGATTAGAAGCAGAAACAAAACTGGCTGAAAAGGTTTGATCAAAGTTGTAAACATGTAACAATCCTAAATTTAGAAAACTTTTTAAAACATGTTCCGTTCCATGGATTAAGTAACATTATTATGCATGAAACCCAAAAACCAGATACAGAATGACAGAAACAGATTGGGGGGGGTTAAATCAAAAAAGGGAAAAAGATCTTTTTACGAGCATCCTGACGGCATTTTTGAAACATTTTCTGTATTTCATTCATGAAAAGAAGAAAGCCTAAACAGTTGCTCACCTATTCTATACAATGACCTAATTAAAGGAAATGAGAGAAAGTAAGTAGGTAGAATGGCCAACTGATCTAATGTTTTCTGCACCAGCATTTTTAATCAGCTTTAGGCTGTACAAATACATAAACGGATTAATCCTAGGGGTTTTTTTAAAGTAATTCCTCACTAACTTAAGAATTTGTATTTTTTCATCAGTTTGAAGTCTTTTTACTTCACTTACTTTGAAGACTCAGTAACCCAAATTTATCCCAAAATCTAAGCCACTTGAATCATCCAGTATTGAACTATGTTCTAGCACAGCTTCTCCTCAAATAGATACCTCAAACTATATGACACCATAATCAACATATGGTATCATCAAGGATCTCCAAAGCAAGCTACTTGGTAAAAGGCAAGTTCTTAAATACTGCCCTTATAGTAATACTTCCAAGTCTTCCACATATTTAAGTCACAACACATTAAAATAATTAGTCAGGTAATAATAACTACGGGTATATTGGTTACTTATAACCTGGTGTCTTTTACTGTTCTTAGATGTTCTCTGTAAAAAAAATAATCTGATGTTAAAAAAATCATCTGATGTTAAAAAAAAATCTGATCGAGATCTCTTCATCTCAAGAATTACTGTGTTAACAACTCAAATATTTAAACTGTAATCTATTCCTCTTTGCAGATGTAACTGCAAGCTTCTGACACTTCTGTCTATCTTTAATTCTATTATTTCAGCATTGTTTCTGCAGTACACGTTCTTTTCACATCTCCCTTTGCAACACTCCAATGTTTTCCACTGAGGAATAGGCAGCTTGTTTTTCACTAACTGATCGTTCCTTCTTTCTATCTTACCACACTCACAATATGCCTGAAGAAGTCAACTTATTTTCTTCTAATCTGTTCGCTCTATTTGTGCTTCACTTCTCTCTTTCTTTTCTTGATTATTGGCTTTATGTCCACGGCTCTTCTATTTTTCTGAAGTAACAACTGCATTCTCTCTCCCTCTAAGCTGCTTACACTTCAGTTCTGTTCACATGCAATCTTTATTTTACCAAACTTGATATGAATGTCTGAAAACACTACTCTAACCCTAAAGACAGTATATAAGATTAAAATATTATTCTTGTATTTGCTACCAGGCCCAAACCTTAGAACTGAACATCCACTCCCTGTCCTGCTTCAATTCCTCTCTGAAAAGGTATCTTTAAGGTGTTGCAAAAAGAAAATCATATGATTCAAGTAAGAACATTTCTAAACACTAGATAATTGAATGCTCAATAATAAACAGGATCACAGAAAAAAAAAAAATATCAGAATCAAGCCCATTACAGAGTTTCAAATACCAAGGTAATTAGACATCCAGATGTGGCAAAGACCTCAGAAGAGCAAAACAGATTTTCAGAAAATACAAAGAGCTTTCTTGTACGTTTATTACCTTAAACTTAGGTACAAATCTGGCAAACTCCTGGTGCCAGTTGTTAAGAGTAGAGGCAGGTGAAATTATTAAAAAAGGTCCCCAGATGTTCTCTCGCTGGAATATACACATTAAAAAAAAGAGACACACAAAAGTTAATTGTGGGAAGGAATAGAGAGACAGTTTGATACAGCTTTACAACTACTAAATTCCAGCGGCTACACGAGAGAGGGAACTATATGCAATGTAACAAAGCTTTCTCCCAGAACAGCAGGGTGACACAGAATCAAATAGCAGGTTTAATGTTTAACTAAGACTTTAAACCAGAACAATCACCACCATTTAAATCTGTCTCTCTCCCTCATCTCTGAAAGTTGCATTACTAACAGCCCTTGTCATTTTGGGGAGAAAAGAACTTCAGGTGAATAACAAAGCTGGTCCATTAGCATATTGGTAGTTACAATCTGGCCTGCAGAAGGGAGAGACAGAAAAAGTAAAAGCCCTGTGTAGGCTCCCCAAAATCTCCAAGTTGCAGCGTGACAGGAAGACAAGCCAATGTGGCATCCCTTCCATACCAAAAAGCTCAAGAGCTTTTGGCTCTGCACACTGTTTCCACTATTGTAGCTGATTGTACCAATGAACAGGTATCAAAAGGAACATAACTGCATATAACTGGTGCTGGTCAGTACTGAAACTAGTTCAGCTCTCTGTATCACTTGGTTAATATCTCATGTTTGAGGCAAGTGACTAGCTGCCAATCAAGACCTTTTTTTTTAAAAAATTTTTGTAATAAAATTATCTATCTCTGCATAAAGAAGTAAACTGTTGCTTTTTCTGTTTTGTTTGTTTGCTCTGGCACTTAAGAATAACCAAGTCTCCTGAAAAAAAAATCCACTGAAAAATGGAAATCCATGCTTATTGAAGCATTATTATATGAAGCTCAAAATTTGGGATTCATTCCTACAAGGGTCTCTGATTTGTAAGTTAGTGAACCAAGAAGTCTACAATTTGTCTTATCAGACCTTCACATTAAGTGTAAAAGAAAATAAATTGCTTTGTGAATAGATGAAAATTCCATTTTTATATATAGATACTTATATATGCATGGACACACATAGTATATGCATACACATAAATCTATCTCCAAACGCACACACCCTTTCAGAGGCATAGCTTTACAACAAATGGAAAAGCCATAGATAAAATGCCTTTTAAGACATCTAATCTGTATAATCTAGAATTCATTTCAAACATACAAAAAGTACACATCTTCTGTCAAGCATATTGAACAGGAATAAGCTATAATCCACCTACCTCAGCCAGATGTGCAAGGAGAGCAATACTTTGTACTGTTTTACCCAGACCCATTTCATCTGCCAGGATTCCATTGATGCCCTGCAAGAGATCCATACATCAATACCTCTCACCTTACTACTTTTTAATCCATACAGAACTAGCAAAACAGTTTCCACTGAATTTAGAGGGAGCAGCCCAGTATAAAACTGAAACACCTTATTGTCTCTTACATCTTCTACTAAGAGACAATTTATCTGAAGTGCACTTTTATTCACTTCTCACACTGATTTTTTTTCCCTCAGCCTGTCTGCACTTTGTGATCACATTGCCCATTGTGAACGCACACAAGGACAAGGCTGCCTACAGTTCATCAGATGATCAAAACTTCAAACAGTATGAAGTTCTGAGCAGCCAAGTTTCCTCAGTGTGTAATCTAAGAGATAAAACAGTTGTGTAAACTGCCACATAAAGAATCTTGAGCTTAATGCCCCATCCAAAGGTGTTATTTCCTAAATAAGCAAGAATACTGATAGGTGTCTTACAGGACATTTTCCTTTCTTCTAAAGTCATTAAGATTTAGTATACAAGGTCTATTTTTAAAAGCACTGTATTTTTTGACCAAGTTTGCTCTAATGGCTTAAATAATCCTAGAAGTTTTAAAAAGCTGCGAGATGTACTAAGATACCTGCTCATAAAGGTTGGCCAGCCAATTCATGCCCTTCAGTTGGTAACCTTTCAGTTTTCCATTGAAAATAGTAGGCTGTGGAATATCTTCTCCTGCCCGGATAGATGGGTTTGCTAAACTGTAGCTCTCTCCAAAGCCTGTACCAGACTTGTTAGCAGCCCGTAAAGCAGCTGCCCGACTCTCCTTTGCATCTTCATCAAATGATCTGGTCTAAAGAGAAGGAGGAAAAGTACACAGAAGATGATGAACATATTATCAAAAAACCAAAATGTATAGTAACAAACTTTACATTACACATTACGACATAGGATTTCTGCCAGAACTAATAGAAACAAGCCTATTCTTATAGCCCAAATCTTTATAGTCTGGGATTTTTTACCTGTTTGGAACAGAAAATGACAATGGAATTCCTTTAAAATCTGGAACCCAGGATTAAACAAACCTACTTGACTTGGCTGCTATGAAAGATTCTGGTTCTGCAGCCTCTAACAATTACTCTGCTTTCTCTTTGACTTCATGGATCCAAAAAATACATACCCGGGCCTGATGAATCTGGTAAGCATCCTCAGCATTCTTCAGAGCCTGGGCTTTGTAATAGTTACTATCTGAAAACAACATCTCCATATTAGAGTTCTGCAGCAGTAACCATCCGAATTAACACAAAGATAAATTCCAGTAATTATAGTGTTGCTTCTTACACAGAATGATTTTTTCACTTGAAATTAGACATTTGCATGATAATGTGCAGAATACAGTAAATTTCAAGAGTGTGCATGGGAAGGACTGTAGACGAATCGCTTACCATAATCTTCTTGGGTGATGTTGACCACTACCCCCCCGCCAATATCAATCTGCCTTTGGGTAGAGCTGTCTTCCAGCTTGCGTAGGATTTCCTCCTGTATTCCATCGTGTCCAATATCTCGTTTACGACTCATAAAATGGGCATATAATTCAGTTTGTGTAATCAGGAAGTTAAGTTTTCGCTGCTGTCTCTTAGCCTAAGAGAAAAGCATTTACAAAAAAAAAAGAAGAAGTGTTTTTCATGCAACTGAAAGCAAGTCCAGTGTTCTTT
>JAAGNO010021886.1:0-38770 GCA_033439905.1 Ceryle rudis
TTTTAAAATAAAAAAAAAAAAAAAAAAAAAAAAAAAAAAGTGAAACCTCACTTTATTACCACAAAAATCCAGATGTTCTTTGCTGGTTTTAAGTACCCTGAGCTGTATCTGTTTCCTGAAGTTTACCGTTGGAAAGAGCAGTCAAGTAATTCACAAGGTCTGACACTGGTGCTAATTTTTTGCATGAACCATAAAACAGTTTGTTCTCTTGAAAATAACAATTTGTACAGTGGATAGCATCAATAAAGGGAAAGATTTTTTGCAAACCATTTTAAGGAGTTTTTCAGCTATAAACCACTCTCAAAGAGGCAGCTGGAGATTCCTAGAATAAACTTCTTTTGAATTAAACTGCTAAATGAAGCTCAATTAAATCCAGTGACACATTGCTTTTCCAATCTTTATTTTACAGATTTTCATATTGCAATCTAGCATTTAAAATTATTTTCCAAATGCCAATGCTGTTACACAGAGCCTTGGGAGTTCTGGGCAGTGTAACAATGACCGCAATGTTTGTCTATCTGTATTCTCTCTGACAGTGTTTACCTCTGGGAAGAAAGTCATATTGGAGGTTGCAAAGGCCTTTTCCATGTACTACTATGAGAAAAATAGATCCAAAGAAAGGTGTCACCGACTGTTGAGTCAATGACCTTACTTTTTTATTCTCTTGCCATGTATGCAGTATTAGTAGCACAGGAAAAGGAATCTGGGGATAGTAATGCTGCTGAAATAAATCCAAGTTGCATCACACTTCATTTAAAAAAGAGAAATAGGAAATTGCAGTTCTGACTGAAAATTTTAGAAATCAAACTCTTGATACTGGAACACACAAAAAGCATGGGGAGGGAAGGGCAGGGTGTCTATGCTGACTAGGTGCAAAAACTGTTTCTTGTTCAGTTAAAACCTGTCATTGAGAAATTATGAAAGCTTTATTCTCATCAAAAGTGTGGCCAGCAGTAAGAATTTGACTAACGTCTTCTACAAAAAGTTCCAACAGAAGCCAGCTGTAACAAAATCTCCCATTTACAAGGTTTTAAATTTTTGCTGGAAGTATTTTCTATGTAATTCATGCTAATATGCATGCAAGCGTATATATGTGTGTAGTCAGGTGGGTGCATGGGAATGCACTCAGTTTCCAGATAGACATCAAGTTTTGTGGTGAAATAACCCATTCATTGAAGATGAAGCAATACTTCCCCATCCATAGCCATTGCCTGGTCTCAGCCCAGGACTGTCTGATTCTCCTCAGGGATTTGCCAGTGGTGCCTTGAGCAAAACCACAAAAAGGGCTTTAAGAGGGAACTTTTTGGTCCATGTCTTCTCAGGAAAATCTTTCTGCCTCTTAAAATGGTCTGTGGTCTCTGAAAGGTGCAGTTAGTCAGGCCCTCGCAGACTTGCAAAGGGATCATCTTTGAATATCTGTGGCTCCTTTTCTCTAAAAGACATTGGACCAGGCAGGTCCTCCTCCTTAAAGTCCATCCCCCATTATTACACATTATTTCTCTGTGTGATTGGGATACTGGTGTTGCCTCCTGTTTCAACCAGAGACCTGCTGAAGAGCATGACTGTGTCACGCTCAGGCATCCATGCGGAGCGGTAATCAGTGTTCCAGTGCAGGACCCATATCCCATCTCACTGGAGTTGGCTGGTTGCAGAAGAAAAGCTCCCGCGATTAAAAAAAATAAGGCATTCAGGAAGCATAGTGAGCATAATCCTGGCTTTTTCTGTTTTCCCTTAAAGGTAGCAGCCCTCAGCTCGAGGGAGGCAGCGTCAGTTTTGTTGGTCAGGAAGCACCTTCCTCAGCAAAGGTTTTGGTGAGCAACGTGTGTGTGGGTAGAGCATGCCGTGGGAGACTACCACGGGCTGATATGAGAGATGATATCAGAGATTAGTTAACCGTATGGGCTGAGTCCCTGGGGAGGTGTGTGAAATGAATCAGATTAAACAAAATTGATAATGTGAATACTTAATCAAACAGACAAAGGTAGTCTGCACAGCTAATTAGGGGCAAATAGAGCGTCCCTCTTGTACCTCATTTAACTGACAAATTGTGCAGACAGTTTTAATGGGAGTCTGTTTAGCAAAGAGAAGGCTGTACAGTTGACAGCTTGGCAAAATGTGGTTTCTGTAACACCACATGATGCTTATGGAAATTAGCCTGGTGCAGCTGAGCTCCGAGTAGGTGAGAGCTGCCCAAACTCTAGTAAAATGGTAAAATGGACCTTTTGTAGGCCTCTGCTCCTGGCTTCTTAAAGGGACCTATCCACTTTTCTTCCAGTTGTCAAGGAATATTTCTGAAGAAACGGAGAGGATTGTTACAATACCAGAAATGAACACACTTGTAGACAAGAAAGCAGATAAAAATTTCAGACTACATCACCTTAGCTTATTGTAATTTTCTGGTTGGATCCTTTGTGAAAACAAAATTACTTTCACAGCTTCTGGGGAGGTATGTAAATATGAATCACTGTCAATACACATGAAGAAAATAACAGTGCGAAGTGATCAGCTGAGTCCTGTAATACGGGCCAGCTCCAGGGCCAGGCTGAGGACTGAGCAGTCAGCCAAACCTAGGGCCACAGCCCATCTTTTGGTGCAGGAGGGTCTCTGCTGTGCTGTGCAATGGCTCTCTTAACAAATACAGGTCACTAGTTTCTTACATCCCAAGTAACACAGATGTCAAGCTTATCTACATTTTCTGATAACCCCTTCTTCTGCATCTGTCTCTATCCTTCTCCAAAATAACCATATCCCTTCATTTTCTCTCCTTGTGTGTCCCTGAGGCCCACATGACTAGCCCTTTTCCAGATGAAGATAGAGATGTTTGGATATGTCACAAAGTCTGACAAGAGACTTTATAAACATGAGTTGGAGACCAAGCCCTTAAGGAAAGCGAGAAAAGTGGCCAAACCTGGTTAGTTCTCAGTGGACCTCAACAGATCTTTCATGAGCCATTGCTGTTGAAAGCATGTAGGAAAGCCGAGTCCTTTGCTAGTAAACAGAGCACAGCTAAATATGTCTTATATTTGTGAAACTGTGTACAGGCTCCTCTAGTTTTTGCACCTGCATCTGTTTAGGGGTCGTAATTTCTAGCATGATAAATGAAAGACACTTGTGAGAGGTTTAACAAGGGATTTTGAGCAAATTTATTTTTGTTGGTTATGCTCAAAAGACTGCTCTGCCTCATGCTGTGTCTTCAGGAGCAAGGGGAGGAGAACTGCTATCCCTGCGAGACCAGCTAAGGATAATAAAAGTTTTACTGGGAGTCTTTGGGACATGGCATCCTTTGTGGTCAAGCCTCTCGTTTAGTTTCACTGGCCTCTAAACATCACAAGAATTTGGTGAATGTGGATGAGTACATCCATAGGTGTGCACATGGGCACGTGCACGTCTGCATGCACCTACATGCTATATTCAATCAGAAAAGCTATACATTTTGATCATAAAATCAGCATACGGTAATGCTTAGAGTGAGAAGTCTGAAGCTGTAATAAGAACAGTGACTTTCCATTCATGTTTTTCTGTTTCACTTAACTCTTCCTTACCTCAGTTTCTACACCTACAAAATGGATGATCCTTGCTACCACTGTTAGAAAGAAATGCCATTTTTGCCACGATCCTTGGTGGTGAAGAGCAGGTTCTGCCACAGGTGAACTTCTTAGCTAATGAAAACTGGATAGCGCAGCCAAAAACTTGTATTGAAGTGCCCAGGTAGAAAGTGCAAAGATCAGGGAATTTGTAGCTTCTGCTTTTGCGACTTATTTGGGAAACCTGTTAGCTTCCTTCCTTTCCAGCTGAGTGGCGCTTATCACCTCAGCACTGCAAGGACATCAGCAGGAGAAAAATTGAGTACTGTCATCTCCACAATAGCATGGAGTGTTGTCACATTTGACAACTGACTTATGCTTAAACATCACTGACTATTGAAAGGTTTATGATGGAATATAAAGATGGTAAACACACTCCCTGAACTGAAGATTTCAGGATGAAGTGTATTATATGTGTAATAAAGTTGCAAAGATGAGGCACTCTCTGGAGCTAATGCTTTGGCTGAACTCACTTCTGGCACTCTCCTTGTGGATCTCTGTCCTTCCAAAGAAATTCCTTAGTACAGAAATTATAGAGAAACTAATGAAAAGGTAGGAAAGAATGGAAATTATTTAATCAAACCAATATTACATGACAGTTACAGAACTTAAAATTTCATCCTTGTGTAGCTGTGGATTATTTTGGCCTGTTTGTGCGCGTTTTTTCTTTCATAACTTTTCAAGGAACATTTATAATGTTTGCTTTTTGAATAGTTTCATGTATTCGGTATTGGGGCAGAAGTCTGTGTAAACGAGGGATTCCCATTCTGATCCCTAGTGACTTATTCATCTTAGCCTACTTCTGCTAATGTGAAATAGGGGTAATGGAAATTTCCTACAGAAATACAAGTGTTTCAGCATGGCAATTGGCATTTGGAGAACAAAGGAAAGAAGGAAAGGAGGAAAGGATGAATGAGAGAATGAAGGAATGAACAGGTAAAGGAGCAAAAGAGAAAGAAATAAAAAAAATTATGAGGAAGCTTCTGCCTGAAGACCCAAATCCCTTTCCTACACCTCTGAGGAGAAGCCTTTCTGTTAGATGGATACAATCCAGATATTGCAGTGGCTTAAAAAACCTTTGGGAAGCAAGACAATTTTTTGTTAACCTCTTCTCCAATTTGTTAAAACCTGTGTAAATCCCACCAGCTTCTTCATGAAACACTGGTGTGAGCAAAAGTTTTCCAGAGCATTTCTCGAGTCTCACATAATTGAAATAGGAGGGGGCTTGAGCTTGCTTCAATAGAGCATTTTGAGTTAATTGATAAACCTTCCCTTTTTATTATCAGTGTTACCCTTCTGTCTGAAAGGACGGGAGATTTCCTTAAGGGATTTGAGCAAATATTGGAAATTGCAGTGGCAAATTAGCAGGGGCCACAAACCAGAAGTGACAGCTCAAAGAGGCTGGTGGAGGGAGTGGAGCAATCCCTTACCAGTAACAATTGGCCAGACTTATCATATGGACTAATCACAACAGAGCTGGTGAAATAATGGGCACCAGATGTTAGCGCTTTGTAGACGTTGTCTCTCTGGAGACCAGCTCCACCAAGCAAGCTCCCCAGGAGCAGGAGCATGGCTCTCTCATCTATTAATAAGACAGGGGGCTGCTGGTCAGTGCCTATTCCACGTATCTAATTGGTCATGCTACAACCCCTTTCCCCAACTTAAAGAATATTTGCATTCATGTGGAGCATTTCCATAGCTTGTATGCCTTAGATTCACGACACTTTGTTTTGTTAAGAGAGATTCTCATGAACGAGTGAAAAGTAGCCATACAATAGATTGAATCATTAGTTCTTGCCTCTATTAGAGGTCTTTAATAGGGGTGCTTCTTTACAGAGTGCTGAATATGCCCCCATAGTCTTCTATATGTGCTAAGATTTTACTGGTACAGTAGGTAGGAGGGAATGAAGTTGGAACATTTCCCCCAGGAGCTTTGCAGAGAAAGCCCCAAGCTGCTCCCCAGGAGCTGCAAATCTAGACAGGGAGCAAAGTACACTCCCCTCTTGCTTTTAAGTGCTGTGTCTCCCAGTCCAAGTCTGGCCATGATCTAGCCTTATAGGATTAGTTTATGCCTCTCTGATTATTTGTACTAAGCTTGCTTGACAAGACAGGGATTTGCAGCTAAGCCTCTGTTAAGGGCACTGCCACCAGCGCTGCTGTCACACACCACTGTGTCCAGAAGCGGAGGTGCAGGTAGTCCTGTCTCTGCTTAACCATGTCTTCCTTGGCTGACAATAAAGGTGCTCTGATGAGGAAGACCAATATTAATAAGTTATCTACTCATATATTACATAATAATTACAGAATTATAGGAAAAGTCTTAGGAATTTTTTATAGAAATATATACTATGTAGTTCAATAGATATTAGACATAAATACATTTGTGTGCTAGAGTGAATATGACTATAGTGCTTTTGGGTTGGAGTGGGCTTGTGTGTGGCTGAAGGGACTGGAGGTACCACTGTTCCATCCCCACAGAAAGTACCTGACACTTCTTCTCTGGGAGTTTCTGTAAGCAAAAGTGAGAGGGTAAGACTCAGAACTTTCAAGAGTAAATGGTGACTCGTAACTCTCCTGGACTTCCAGGTTGGATTTCAGAGCTTCTTTCTTTGCACATTCAGTGGTCGTTGTTATTGGCAGGCTTTGCCAGACCTTCAGCTGTTCTGGACACCACCCTTTTCACCTTCACACCTGGGTTTCTGAAAACATTGAGCACTTCCTTTCAGAAAACTTTGCATTTTGCTCACTAAGGAGGCCAGGTCAGACTGGTCACTGGAAACCATTGTTACTTTTGAAATCCAGCCCCTGTGTTTTTAAAGGGAATGATAGTCCAAAAAGAGCTACCCTCCTGAAAGGGGCATTGACAGTAAAAATTGTTGGTCATGTGGCTCTGCTTATTTACAGCTGGCAAGGGCCTGGCATCTCATGGAAATCGATGTTACCAGATTTGTTATCTCAATCATTAGAACCAAATTAATTTGGATGCAGCCCACTGTTTCTCAATAATACATTTACTTTTTACAGTCACATATAATACTAAACTACATTAACTTCACTTTTATTCACTGCCTTAAGATTTCAGTAGTATTTGTTTATAAAAGTATGAGATTTTTCCCGGGAATTTTCTTAGCAACTTTCATGTGCATGAGAGCTCTTAGAAGAGCTGAACTGGTGTAGACAGGACCGACAGTTCCTATTCAAATGCCAAATGTCTCTTAACTTCAATATGCATCCAAAATAAAAACCCAAACTCCTGAAAGATACAGACATTCCTTACAGTCATTAGTGCTAGTACTGTGGTCCCCAAGAGTTGTAGTTTTTTCTTTTGACACTTGAGATCAAATGATCAATCACCAGATACTTCCCTCTATATCTGGATTAGCAATCAGTTGCCATTCTCTGGCATATGCCAGGAACATCTTCCCATCCCCTCTACAGGATGCATTTCAACTTGAAACAGCAGTTTAGCCTTTGCAATAGCAGTCACCAGCCTGATAATGTCTGGCGGATGTTGGCAGGAATCTCCCAACCAGTGAGGTAAGAAGGGAAAAGTCACAGAGTTCCTGTCAACTCCTGACAGAGTCAGGAATGTCGCCTTTTTCTGACGATCTGCCTTTCAAGCCTTGGCAGAGCCATTACCAATTCTATGGCTGCATTTCCCTGCATTTGGGGCCATCTGTCTTTACTCCTTCCATTCTGAAGTCAGAAAAGAAAATTATTTTCACATTAGCAACTCATTAAATGGCCCCAAACTTGTAGCACAATCACTGCTGGAGCCAAACCCATTGTTTTTACACTTCCAAAAACCTACTTGGAGGCATTGTTCAGAGAGTGGGGGCTGGCTTGCAGGACCTTCTGTCATGCACATGGGCAAGTGGGTGGGGTGGAGCCCTGTCACCCTCATCCATCATTCTCCATCAATGTCACTACCACCTGCAGAGGCATTACCCCTAGTCAGTCAGTCACTTGGGCATTTATTTCTGTCCATCAACATGAGCAGAAGGAGAGAATGTGAGTAGTCAGTATCAAAGCTAGTAACATTCTTAAGGTTTGTTTAAGACAGTGGAGATACTGAAGACTATTCAATGACTTAGGGAAGTTGCACTTTGAGCTTCGTTTCTCAGCATAAAGTCCTCAAGAGGTCAGGTGCAGTGTGGATACTCAGTGTGCAAATGCCTAAGGCTATTGCTGATTAATCCATGCAAAGATACAGTGCCTTTGGCTGGGGAAAGACAGAGAAGCTGTTGTTTCAGCAAAGCTGTGTTTCATCAGAGTCTCACCACTTACTTTTGTGTTTCTTTAGCTTGTTTTGAGAAGGGAAACACATGGGTTTCTTTTAAAGCTCTGGCTGAAACTCATCCTGAGGTCTCTTTCAAAACCCCTCAGTTTCCCCTCCCTGGAACGAATTACTCACTGACTCACTAACAGAAAGTGCCTGATCAGTGGGTTCAGGGGGAACGGGATCCCCAGCAAAACCTGTGTGCAGTTCTGTCCCGCCAGCCCCTCAGCAGGCAGCCCTGCTGGAGAGGGCAGTGCTGATCTCAGTGACCTTGCACCGGCAAAAGCACGCTGAAGAGCAGCAGTGGCGCAAGCTGCAAAAGAGCAAATACATTTCTATGCTGCCAGGCTAAGCCAGTGCTAATTTCTAACCATCTTTTAAAACTTCAGCCTCTGAACCAGTCACTGAAATCCTCTTTGGGAACAGCCCTCAGCTCCCTCAGCCTGCCTGAAGCAAATAGTGGTTGTGGTTCCTCTTTCCACAACTTTTCTGAAGCATTTGTGTTACTGCAGCTTTCACAAGAGCTGACATGGGCCTTGGGAGATGCAGCTGCATTTTAAGGGCTGAGCAAAATATTTCCTGTGTTGCATATGAAAAGCCTTCTGAGAATCAGTGCGTATTAATCAATTCTAAATGTATCATTCCTTGCCTTTAAAAATCAGAGCTCCTAGCACATTGTCAAAGCCTCCCCGAGCCCTTTCTGTCCTTGGAGTCGGTCACTGTGAAATGAGGACATGTTGTAGCATAGCTTATTAGGGGAACTGGGGTTTTTCCGTTTGTTTGAAATTTGTACAGAAAAGGGTTTTTCACAGGGGCTGAGCTTTGACAGTCTCGTCCTCCCCCAGGCTGGTTAGCATTTAGCAAGGAGCGGCTGACAAAGCTCCTGGGCCACAGAGATCCACAAGGTGCTTGCAGCTGGCACAGATACCTCATTAGAAATTCATTTTTTCCTGTCATAATAACAAAGTGCAGAGCAGCGGTGGCAACATAGTTTCGTATGGGAAAGCACACAAAAGGGGACAGCTGAAAGAAGCTGTGCTTTTCTCCTGTATTTCCAGCCCGACAGAAGCATCTTCAAAGGGAGCAGCCTTGCCCGTCCACCGCACCCTCTTGGCCTGAATCGCTTGAATGGCATTTTATACACCTACTGCACCCTGGGGCCAGCCGGTCTCCAGGAAACCCATTCACTCATCTCTGCTCCTTCTCCCAGCATTTGGTTGTTTCCTACCCTGCGGAAGCAGCGAGCAAATAAAAATGAAACCCCTGGCTTGTGAGCTTCAGCTCCCCTGCAAGCATTTCTGAAACCGTGTTCCCAGGCATGTAGAGCTGACTTGGTTTGTTCTGGGGAGGGTGAAAAGCCTTCGAAAGCAGGGAATGTTCTCTGTCTAATTCCCCTCTCTGTTTATATGTATGCTGAAAAGGAAGAAGTAGATTTGGGAAGGCAGAAATCAGAGAAGAGCAGATTGCTGAGACTGTCACTGATGGGGTAATGCCCAGATGAGTGCTAGAAGGGAGCCTAAACTGTCAGTCACTGTGGAGACGGAGGGTGACCCTTTGCATGCACAAAGCACCTTGATCCACCACCCCAAAGGTAGTGGAAGAGGCAGGTGGATTTCCAAAGGTCAAAAGATGTCATCTTCTTAAAGATGTAGAGCAGAAGCCTGACAAAGATTGTGTTTCAAAATCTTGGCTTTACTTTTCTACCCCCTTTTTTCATCTTTCCTTTTTTTTTTTTTTCTTTTTTTTTTTTTCCTCACATCACCACATGTATTAGAAAAAAATATGAGGATGGAGGAGAGAGAGAGGCAGAAGGTAGTGTGCGAATAGGAAAGGCATGAGAACCAAGAACTGAAAGTCCCCGATCTAAGTGTTACCACTCAGAAACTTCCCTCTCATTCACAGACAAAAACTGTATGTAATAATTTCCATATTCTGGTAAGGGATTTGTTTTCTTAAAAAAAAAAAAAAAGAAGAAGAAGAAAAGACAAAAAAGGATTCCTGATATGAAAATTTATTTTGGTCTATGTCACATATTAAACACTGGCATCTCACAGTCACACCACTCACCCGTAACGTGGCATCATGAAGCCTTGGCAGAAATACAGCAGATGACCCCATTTTAATCACTCAGCCTGTAAGACAAGCTGCTAGGGAAGAGCACCAGGCAAACCACTGGTGCAAACGCAGTACTCACAGGTTTCTGCCAGAGAAATCTGAATCCCCACTTTGCCGTATGAGGTAGCCCAGAGACATTAGAATCAGAAATCCCAGGTGGTGGGAGCATGAATGGGACTGCAGCCTGTGAGACAAAGACCACTGGGCAAACCTTTAGCATATTCCAGGAATACTGTCATCCATGCAAGTGTAATATATAAATGCCTTTTCTATTCAAGAAACCAACTTACAGATTAAACTATGGGGCATTTTTACTATGGACAGTGGCAATAAAGTTATGTTCAGCAAATGGAGATTCACTGTACCTTTGATAAATGTTCAAAGTGCCCAAAAGTACTAAGTCTAATTTTAGACAGCCTGAGAACCATCATCTATCCCTCCAGAAGATTCTGGCTTTCTCTACCGCCTAAATGGATAGGGACTAGTATGACTACTTTAACTTCAGGCTGTCATAAGCTTAGTTAGCCTCTTCCATCCCTCAACATCACATTTCAGAAGTAATTTAGTCAAGAATGCTGAACATCCTTCTAAATAGTGTCATTTATGATACAACTCGTAATCAGCAAGCACAAAGATATTTGGGATATTCTGAAAGTGAAAGCCTGGGCAAGGCAGGGTTGGAGGTACTAGGCTGAATGTGATGATGAAACTCAACAAGAGACACAAAACAAAGGCTTCCAACACCTTGGTCTGGAACAGGAATTTAAGAACTGTGGGGGTGGTGTAGAAGAGGGTGTCTATCAGGCTGAGCAGGATGTGAACTGAAGGGGAGATCGTGATCTTAGCTAACTTGAGCTGCGCAAACATTTGTGTTGTGCTCTCAGCTCATCACCACAGCTCCATTTGTTCTTTGTCTGCCAGGGGATTTCCAGGGGGTCCCTTGTTCTGTTTAGTTGAGATGTATCTTGGGGTGGGGGGTTAGGAATTGCTGCCTGGGGCTGTATCCATTTGCCATCCATCTGCAATAAGAAGATAGGCTAGATGACAAGAAGCAAGACTAATCTAGTAAACTTTAAGTGGAATAATTTATCTGAGACATTGAACATCTGGGCAATTTCTATGACTCCCCAGGCTGAAACTGAACTCTAGGTTGTTTACATGCAGCAGGCAAAGAAGATGCTCATATGAGGGCTGCAGGTGACATCTCTACTAAATAAAATGGATTGCGTTGCCTGGCTCCAAGGCTAAGTGGCACTATGAGGGTCATGACCATATGACTAAACTCTCTTCTCCGCAGACCTGTCTCACCTAGTCCACAGTCTTCCAGGGACAATCTATGCTTCATATTATATTCTAAATGGAGGCATTGCCTAGAAGGGTACAGCCTGATTCAAACAGAGGTTTGCTGAGGCAGGTGATAACTACTGCCCTGTGGAGGTGACTATGGGAAGGTGCCTAAGGGCACACTCTGACCATAGTTACTAGTTTAGACATGGCCATCCAGTCTATTATAGAGACAGCTATCACACAGAGGAGAAAAATAAAGGGTACCTGTATAGAGGCATGAAAGGATAATTATAGATGGCTGACCAAGAGCAGTCTTTCTCCTTATAAAGCAATGTGTTGGATCTATAGATGAATTTTCTGCACTTGAGAAGACTCCTTACAAAGACTGTCAGACCAATATATAAGAATTGGGAGATAGGAAATTGTTCAGTTAAGCTAGAACAAAAGTGAGCTCAGGATTGCTATTGGGAAAAACAGTTTTAGCACATGACAAACTTGTCATGAAGAAACTACAGTAACCGTGAAAGTTCCTTTGTCAGATTGTCAGAAGCACAGAGGAGCTGGAACATGAACCAGGCAATAATCCGTGTGTGAGACCACTTGGCTGCAATGGGATATTGATTCAGAGTGGGGATTTAAGCCCTTCTTGACTCCAGCCCCCGACAAGACGCTTCTCAGTGAAGGGCTGAATGCTTGAGAGGGATGCCCACTTTTTCCAAGCAAGAGTCAGTAGCAGCGCCCTGCTAGAAATATAAGAAATCTCAAAAAGCATTTATTTCCAGAATGGAAAAGCATCGCCTGCTCATTTCTAGTTCATAGCATCCCTGCAGAAATTCAGAAGTATTGGGTAGAATCTAAGGCACCTAACACTAGCTGGGATCAAGAGCTCCTACACAGATAAGCATAAAATTCCCCAACACAACACAATAAAATCATGCCAGTCCCCAATATCCCTTGGGCAGGATGAGTTTCCACTCATTGCTGGTCTGCATCCCTCAACCTGAGCTGTATTCTTGCATGCCATCTTGCATGAGGTGGATCCAGCGGTTCCAGATGGGCTCAGAGTGCCTTGATTTATTCATTCCTGCCAAGTATATCAGGCTGAGACTTTACTGCACAGGTTGCACTGGTTATCTGTCAAGTCCATTTGCATCCTAAATAACATGGTAAATAACATGGTAAATTTGATAATCTACAGCAATCAATAATGGCTCAGGGATATCATGGCCACACAGCGTGGCCACCCACCCCTATGTGATTGTTTCTCTGGTAGGGTCTAGGATGCACTGAGTAGTGTGTGCCTGCCTGGTGGTGCCTGTGCAGCGTGGGGAAAGCAGCAAGCAAAGATCATGGAGCGGGATCACATGAGCACATAGATAATGATGTCAGGGAGCTGCAGTTGCTAATGGATGCCTAATAAGAGGCTTTATAGTCTTACTTGTCAAAGGTTTGACAGTTTTATCCTGTTCTTTATCCTAGATGACTCTGTTTAGATAACTGCTAGTATTCCTTTCTGTTGCTTCTTTCCTGCACTGCATGGGGAAAGGGGAAAACCAAAAGGTATAAATTGTTAAGACCTCAAGAGCATTATGTCTCATTAGGCTAGAGAAAATGTCAAAGTCAGGGGAGGTGTTTTTTCTGTCCTCGGTCTAGAGGGATGAGTACTCAGCTCACTTCCTTGGCATCTCCAACAACCTTTGCAAAGGTAAACTGTTATGTAGATTTAGACACCTGGAGATGGAGGTCTCTGGCTCAGGTAGTACACCCAAGGCAGAACATAATGATTGCAAAATTCAGCCTCAAGGTAAAAATAGATCTGTAACTTCATGGTCAACAAGTGCAAATCAGACAGGCCTGTGAAAGCCTGCCATGCTCTCACATTGCTTTCCTCCCTCCTCATCCACCACCTCCCTCCTTAGTAAAGGCACATGAGAACAGAAACAACTCATTGCCTGGTGTCCAATTTGTGAGTGAGCCTGGTGGGTGCTCTTTGCACAAAGCCCCACCCCATGCTTGGTTTCTGGCAGCTGGGCCCTGCTGTGCATAAATAAAGAGCATCAGAAAGCAAGTTGGACTCTTGCTCAGTTGAAACTTGGATTGACTTAGCTCAGGAATGAGAAGAGGCTTTCAATAACATTCAAAGGTTTCTGGAGTCTGCGGTGGACTCCAGCACCATTGAATGGAGTGAAAATGATGGACTGGGAGGTGAGACTTGCAGTCCAGTCTTTGGCACTCCCGATCACCAGCAACTATGATGTGTTTATGCCTCCAGGGAAAAGAGCAAATGACCTTATAGTAACCAGCTGTGGGATCATGTGGCCCTTTGACATAGTGGGCTGTCTTTTAGTTCTGGGTAATTGTAAGTGGGTGCCAGCCCTGAAGCAAACAAGGTTTATGGATTTAGTCCCTAACTGAATACTGACCTATTTAGTTCATAGTGATGTGAAATGCAAAATTCCTCTTGAAAAAAACAGGGCAGGATCAGGCCCAGAGGAGGCAGGAATCTGCTGCCTGGATTGCACCACATTCCCTTTCAGCCCCTCTCCAGGATTGTTTCTGTAATACTTTGGAAAGAGCACTCCCTGTCCTGCTGCTGTCAGCTGGGGGGGGTTGTTTGTTTTCTGTAGCATTTTATTTTTGTACATCATTATTAATTAATTTTTTTGTGGCCTTGAGTGTAACTGTTTTGAAAGTAGCAGAGCCCGAAATTCATTAAATGTGTGAAATGACAGGAGAAAAAGTGTGAAATTGTAACAGTCTGTTTGGGGCTGATTAATAGAAATTTCTCCTGACAATCCCCGGGCCCTTCCAGGGGTCACTGGAACAGAGCAGCTGTAAAGACAGCAGGAGCAATTTAGAAGCTTCCCGATGGGGGCCGTGCAGATTTCGGAACAAGTGGGGAGAGTCCCATGGCCTTGTTCAGGCCAGTGGGAGATGATTGGCCACCACAGTGTCATGTTAACATGCAGATTAGCCCAAGAGGTGCTCCCATCGGCCTCCAAAGGGTTATTTTGCTGTAAGGGAGGTTTTTGTTGTTACTAGATTCAGTCCTCCGGCAGTGTCCCCTATAAAGCTGTTTCTGCCGCATCGTCACATCTCGCTAGCTATGCTTCCGCTAAACAGCAAAGTGCTAACAAGAAAAAAGCCCTGCAGTGAAAAGCGTACACCTTCACAGTGAAGCTGTGAGGAAATTGCTTCACTTTCTTTTCTCCTTGGTGGCTGAAGAGTCATCAGCCAGGGCCCAGGCTGGGGCTGGACATGGTGCTCTGGCTTCTGCTGGGTGAAGTCTTCAGTGGTGAAGGCAGCCAGCACTGAGGACCAGAGAGGTCAGACACATGTACCCGTGAGGAGGAATATTTCCCTGGCTCCCACCAGGCACCCCAACCTGAACTGCTGACTTTTTTTCTTTCCTCTTTTTTTTTTTTTTTTTTTTTTGGAGCAGCTCTATATAGCCAAATGCTTTCACCCTAAGAAAGATACAAAAGAAAACATCAAAGTAAATGTCCCCACACTGACATAAGGCTAGAATAATGGTGACCTAGTAGCGAAAGACTGGGACGAATACTGAAAGTAATTCACTCTCCTCCATAACAATGGGGCATGTGTGACAATGATATATACCAGGAGGCGAGGAGAGCCACTTTTGTTGGGTAACGATACCCCACAAACCCAATTGTAGGGAGATCAATACTGTCATAGGACAATCATCAAAGACCATCAGCTCATCATATTTTCATACCATAAGCAGCTCAAGGCGCCGGGGCTGCCTCTCTGGCAGAAAGCCCCGCGCAGAAATTTGAAGGGTGTGAAATTGACATGATTAATAATTATAGTTATTAGCACATGTACCAGCTGCTCATGTATGGCTTAGCCTGTGATTTATGGGGCCATAAATGCCCATATCTGCTTCTGATGCAGAAAGAAGGGCACGCAGTCATGGGCAGAAAACATCGTTGCCGGTGCCAGGAGCTTTCCTCCCCCCGCCCCCAACAAAATTAAAACAACAACAAAAATGGGCCAAAAAGTCACCCCTGCTCCACAGCAATGGAAGGAGCTCTTTTGTTCACATGTCTGCCTTAACGGCGGCTGAAACCTGTCTGCTCAATGTCCTCAAAGCCTTTGAAGTTTGGATCCCAGCTAACAAGAGCTAGAGTTTTCCCTCCCCCACACAACTTCACACTGTTGCCAGGCTGCAAACAATCACCATACATATTACAGATGAAACCACGAGGACCAACAACAGAAGAAGCAAAAACTAATTGTCTAGGTGCCAGAAGTTAAAGCTTTTGTTTCCAAATGTAATTTGATTCCCCTGCCTCCCACCTCCCCCTTAGCCTCAACATCCATTTACAACGTGGTTCGTCATAGAAAATGATTTTACTTTGACACAAACTGAACAAATGTTTTGACATGGCCACATTCACATTATCACCACCCTCCCTTAGTGGATATGACAGTGCATTAACTCTTCTAAGGTTATCCTTGACTTCTGAAGACTTATAATCATGGTTTTTTCCCATTATCGGAACAAGAAAACCTGTTTAGTGCTTCTGAGAAGAATCACAACCTGCCACTGTCCACAGATGTGCAGAAATGAAGCAAAGATTGCTGCAGGCCTATTTTTCTATAATATTCATAGTAATGGACTAGTCATATCTTGTTCTCGAGAAGTTGAAGTCAATGCCCCATCCTTGGTGTCCTGTTTCTAGCTTGTATTGAAGCCAGGAGTAAAGCTGCTCCAGGATTAAAGCTGCTCTCCTCTTCTGGATCAGGTGGTAGCAGGGTGCATGGCAAACAGACTGAATGTGTCTCTGATACATCTTGTGAAATCTTGTGAGCATCACCATTTTGTGAAGCCTGCTGATCTCACACTGATCTGGTGGGTTATAAACTTCAGTGAGATGAAGGATTTCCTGAACAATGAAGATGAGCACAACTAGGAAATCAACACAGCCCAGTAATGCATCTCAGGGGCTAAAATGGTACCGATATATTGGAACAGCCTACAGCAAACACTGGAGTTGGGATGTCAGAAGGGAGAGAAAAGGTGGTTATGTCACCATATTTTCTATCTCTTCCATTCTACAAAACAGTAACTAAATAGTGTAGAAGGATAATGGCAAATGCACAGGGGTGCCAAAAGGATTATTGAATTATTCTGTTTTTAAATGGACTGCATGTGGTTCCCGTATTTTAAAGTGGAGGGAAGATTGGTGTTAGTAAAACGACTTAGTATAAATACATCTATTCAGTGAATCTCATAGAATTAATTTTCATTTATTTTCCTTTGGGAAGCCAAGTATTTTGGTCCAAAAAAGAAAAAATTCTGTTTATGTTAAAAGTTTTGATAGAAAAGACATATTTTAGGGAAAGAAAACACCTTTCATAAAAAAATATGGTTTGTCAAAACCAATGGTTTTACATTGAAAATCTGGGAAAAAAATGACCAGTCTTCAAATTATGTTAGTTGCCCTGGTCATAACATGCTTACTTATTATACCCCTTTCCTTCAGTATTGAAAACAGTTTGTAAGTTTTTTCCTATATGTACTTGTTGCCCCCTGTGTGTGCTCAGAGATGCCCAATTTTTACCAGTGGTAATCTGGCTGCTTAGTGTTGCCTGTTTCTTCATGTACTGCTGGACACAGATCCTAAACAAAAACACTGTATCTCTTAAATTTTAAGTGGTCCTCCATGACATTGGATAATGACCAGGCTGTAGCCAAACATGAGCTGTGGTCAGCTCAGACACAATCATTTGGTTGAGTACAAGAATAACTGGGTGAAATACAAAGGTCTGGGAGCAGGGGTCAAACTAAACCATCTAACATTTCTTTTTCATCTTCCATTGCATAAATCTGGGAGCCTCTCACAGTGAGACCACAGATGTGGGTGCTGCATCCAGTGGAGATGCCAGGCTGGGTTCAGATGGAACATCTCCAGTGTCTGCAGCGGGATTGCTGAGTTCACCAATGAAGCCAGCAAGCGGATGGTTGATGTGCACCACCAGCAATGTCAGGTTCCAGCACAGCCACATGCAATTTGCCCACTGGTTTTAGTGTTTTCAGGGAGTAGCAGTTATTTTCTGTGTGGACTCAAAACACACAGAATGTGGATCTGATCTGATGTGATTTGTTGACTGATTTTGTAACTCATTGCATTTCCCTAAAATAATTCTTAAAAAACCTTTCCACAAAGTTATCTTGTGCATGCATGAGCACATGTACACGTAAAACAGAAAGCTACAGAGACATAATGATTCTCAACTACTTCATGTAAATCATCTCACCTGCTTTTGGCAAAGGGACCAGTGCCAGGGATTCTGTATACTGCCGCCTTGGACATCCAAGGTAGATGGGGGGTCACAGACTCTCCCATTTTCATATTATATGAGTGTGTGGCAAGAAGCAGTCAAGGGTTTTCTTTTCTCCAGATATATGTATATCTACTCATAAACATGGGTACATCTATGTGTAGTTTTACATATATTTTAAGTATCAAAAAATTCTTAAATACCAGATTATAACTGGAATATTCCATCCCATTAACCAGTCTTATTATATGGGGCCATGAAAGTCATCAGCAAATATGAGTTTATTGACTTTTTAATGAAGGACTTTATGTGTAGAAGCATGCAAATATACATGTAAACATCTGTGTACATCCATGTCTGCACTGCATGTCTGTATATCTAACACATTTAATTTCTCCATTGAAAAGCTGCGAGAAGTAAATATAGTGACCAAGAAATACCCTATTCAGGTAAAGTAAGGTAAGCTAACATATATTCACAAAGAAACTGTGAATTCTGAACTATAGGTGCTTTTGTTATGTGTTATATTCTGGATATAGACCTGAGGGAATTACTCAGAAATGTTTAACTGTTGGTTGTATTCAATCACTTATTAAAAATGTCAAAAAAGTTTTTTTCCTGTTGTATTCATTCACACATGGTCTGTTCAAATTTAACTCTCGAGTAATATAACAATATGTATGACTTCACTGAAGCAACACTGATTTTCACAGCTGAGATTTGAATGGACTGAAAAATTTTCTTCTTATGCAAATTAAGTGAATTTACAACATGCTCATAATATCTATTATAGGACCAAGGGAAGGAAAGTGACAAGGGATTCTCATTACAGTGAGGAAGGACAAGATCTCTTTCATTTTCTAACAAATGAGAAGTAATGCCGAAGTCTCACAATCGGTCTGTAACCTGTATGCATGGCAGGTAATAAATGAGGAGAGATACTGATGGAGCAGGATAGTGAAGGACAGTCTGTGAAAAAACTTTGGCTTCTGGCTATTTTGCCTGATTTCATAACAGTGCTGTATCAGACAAACTGGAGGATATTTTCTGGAGGTGTGATTTTAGGTAGTGTTTAGGAAAAAATGAGTTAAGTATGTGACTACCTTAGCAAGAGCATCCTGAATAAAGAAGGAATCAGATGACAGAGTGGCCAAGGAAGGCCATGAGGTAGTTGTCTAGTAGGAAGTGTATATATTTATACATACATATGTATGTGCACAAGCATGTGTGTGTCTATGCATGCATATGCATATGTCAATATATGCTCATCTTCGTGAGTGTATACAAATGATCTGCCCTCATTCAATAATGTCTTAGGTTACCTTTAAGATGAACAGATGAAATGAGTCATCTCTACATTACTTTAATACTACTCCCTTATTGACTGTCTTATCTGGACCCTTTGCTATGCTCCATCCAGACGGCTGCACTGTGGAAGCTGTCCCCTCGCACACCTCAGTTCTGCCTCTTCCAAACATATAGTTCTCGAATTGTTCCATTTTTTTTTTCTACTGGAATCATCAGGACATGAGTCTTAAGGAAAAGATGAAGAAACGAAGCGCTTATTTTAAGGTGGGCTACACAGGATTCAGAATTTGTAGAGGAAGGAAAATTTAGTAACTGCTTTTAATAAATATTTTAATTATCAGAAGATAAAGGCAATAACAGTTCAAAACAATTTTAGTAGTCATTGGGACCCTGTTTTGCCTATGTGAATGGATATTGAAGAAAATGTATTGGATTTAAAGCAATTGCTTCCTCAAAAAGACCTGGAGAACCACAGGCACTGGCCTGACAGAGGCGATATAGTTAGAGGTAACTGTAGGCAGAAAAAATCTAAATATCACTGCTGGAAAACAGAACTCTACAAGGAGCACTTATAGCAATTCAACACCAATCATAACTGTTTAACTAGTTCAATAATATGTTACCCAGCTAGTCTGCAATTTTCCTAAAGAACAGTTATGCAGAAATGGGCATCTGCTCAGATCACCCAATTCAAAACAAACCATTTGCATAATAAATATTTGCAGAGGAGCAAGTGGGTGGGGTTTAGGCAAGTGCACAGATGAACATAAAAATCAAATATGGCTAGAAAGAAACCAGGCTTAATTACTGCAGGAAAACAAACAAACAAACAAACAAACAAAAAAAACCAACAAAGCCTCCGTATCTTCAACTACTTTAAAAAGTCAGTCCAAATATGTCTAATATGTCCATTTGTCTCTTTCCAGGGTCATAATTTTCTTCCCATTCCTCACCAACAAATAAAAAGGAACTTGCAGGCTGGTTTCAGTACCCTGCATTATTTCATTTGCAAGCAAATAGTTTGAGAATATACATGTGTACTTCTGTGGGTATGCAGGGAGGATGGCAAAATAGCAGAGTCTACAGCACTGTTCTCAAATAAAGTCTGCTTCCCAGGGATTTTTAGGTTAAAAAAATAGCAACAGCTTTTTTTAATATCAGAGGTTCACCTAGGCATCATTCTTGCACCGAGTCCCAGTATGCACTGTGGGACATTCAGTGGCATTTTTTGCCTCCCATGGTCTCCTTCCAGATGCAATTTGTCCACTAATGCAACCAAGAACTTAGTACGTTTTAACTTCCAAAGGCCATATCAGCTTCTACTCTGTTTCCATAGAGTTAGCTGTAGTGGCAAAGGATGAAAATTAGTTAATGATTTGACTAGACTCACTTGTTGATTGTGGACAGTTCAGTAAAGCCTGTGAAGCAAGACAGTTGAGAGGAGAATATTATAGGAGAGAGAGGTCTAGGAAACGGGAAAAAAAACCAAGCAACCAAAACCTCCAAAAACCCAGCCATCTTTCCTGGATCTCAAGATGAAGAAATTAAGTTGGAAGAGAGAGGGAGAGAGAGAAAAGGAGGACAAGTAGCATGGCAGCCTAGCCAGGAAAAAATCATTGTAGCAAGATCCTTGGCATGTTCCCAGCTTGAGGAAACTTGATGAACGTTTAATCCAAGCACATTCTTCATGCGGCTTCTGCCTCTTAGCAGCACAGAAGCTCATCCATGGTGAGGAGGGTATAAGAGCAAGGTCTCTCCTTGTGACCTGTGCATGGCAATATGTAATGTTGACATACTATATGTGACTAATATTTTCTTCAGAACTGAGTTTACAAAAATACATGATCAGCTGTGGTCAGCAAACAAGACCATAATGTGGTGTCTATCACAGCACAAACAGTGTATTAATGGAGCCATTAATCACCATCAAAACTGTATTAGGAGTGAAGATAGCCAAAGAGAGCTTAACTGACAGCAAGTGGCCATAAACCTGTCCAAAAACTAATTTGATTACCATCATACCAGCATCTGTGCCACTTATGAGGGTTCATTTTTTTGATGAAATTAAGTAGACAAGTCGTTCATGCGTATAATAGACATCTAAATCATGGTAAACATGTTGCTGGCAAGAGAAGTAGTTAAAGAAAGTGGGAGATTGCTTTGCAGGTGAAATTTCAGGCTAAATGCACTGCCGGTGTCACAACAGTTGGTTAGAAAACCGTTGTCAAACTCGTGCTGCCAAGCCGTGAGTGAGAAATGTTTTGGATCCACATTCAACAGAATAAACACCGCTGAAAGTCAGAGGGTGTCGGGAGCCTCTAGCTATTTACAAGAAGGACGGCTTTTGCCAATATAAACTCTTGCTCTTTATCGGCAATAAATATTCCCTACAAACAATCTGTTTTATTCATAGACAGTTGGACCCATTATGTTTTGGTCTTGACAGACGGGACAGTAGGATGCTGCATTTAAATGACACAGACTGTATAGGAATGTATTTCCAGATGATGACTGAGCCTGGAGCTTCCACATAAATCAGGGGAGGGAAATTATTCTGTAAGAAATATGCTCAGATTTCAGCCTCATAAATACAGAGAGAAACCAAATTTTCAGGGCTTCTTTACTTTTATGTGAGCATTTTAATGATCATTTTAGGCAGCTACCAAGAAATTCATGTTTACTGTTAGCAATGTTATGGACATGAGAAACCTGTCAGAAAAGTGAAAGATATGCTTGTCCCACCTACACATATCTAAGAGGCTCAAGTCTGAACAGATCTCTGTTTTGGAGGTCAGGGATAATTGGGTTTTCTGTCAGAACAAAACTGTCCAATTGCCGAAATGAATATAGACTAAAAATCACAGTTTTCCCACTTGCTTTACCATGCAGCTGATATAGGTAGAGGTGAATGTGTAGCTGCACATAGAGCCAGCTCTGGAAAGAAGGGATAAGAGCTCATAGCCCAGTCAAGAAAATATTTGAGACTCAGGTGGACATGTGAAAACATGCCTGTTTTAACTTGCCACCTCTAAATATACTTAGCATCGCTGATGATCTTAGGCCACTTCAAATGTATCCCACGTAGGTGCAGTACATATGCTGAATGCATAATATAATTGAATATGGAACAGGAAGGGGATCAGTCCCCAGAGAGGGAGATTGTTTCTTCAAACTAGACATTAATGATAGAGTGAGTGACATTTATCTCCAGTCCTTTTATGAATCACTGAGATGCAAACAGTGAACACCTTGCCTTTGCTGTGAGCTATGCCTCAAGCCATGGGAAGCTGCCTGCCATTCACAAGCCAATGCTTTGTAGGCAGCTCCATCTTACCTGAGTTCGCAGATGGGCCATTCCCCAGGTGGGTCTGGCAAAACACTTCTCATTAATCATTGCTTAAAGCCCTCTCAGTGGGAAGACCTCAGGTTAGACATCATTTGGAAACAAATTGGGTGAAAAATAGCTCTGACAATAAGAAGCCCACACAGAATTCCCCTGTGAGAGCTTCAGTGGTGTGAAAACAGACTCTTCCAGGACACTAAATGATCTGTCAGTTAGCAAATGACATTATAATACAGTTTTATGCCACAGACAAATCAAAGCCTTTGCTGCACTTCCTCATTTTCCCCCTCTCTTTCCTCCCCTTTACCTCCTTTAACGTGACTGAATATTTGAGTTAGAGGAGAAAAGAGAAGAATCTGCTACAACATTTACAAAACTCATCCTTTATTTTCATGAGGTGAAATCAGACTTTACATGTTAAGTGACAGAGAGGAAACAAAGTATCTCAGAAAGGAGGCAGAGTGTTTTAGTCTGTGATTCAGGAAAGAGAAACTGAGATTTCTGTTCTACTTTGTCCCCTGACTGTGCTCCCAGTCCCCTTGACAACCCTTTTTTCCCTGGCCCTGATTCTGCACACACCTAACTTTCTGGAGACAAGGGACTTAGTGATACACTTAAAGTTGTGCTTACATATCTTGTGTTTAAATCAGTGCTGTAGCAGGAACAAAGCACTTGCTCATCTCATAGGCAATGAAGTGGGACTCCTACCTATACAGCATTCTGGAGACTTGCAGAACTATTTACACAGTGAAAGTAATCTTAGAGAAAATTTAAGGAACAGGTAAGACAGTTAAAGAAAGTCATTTTGCTTTGTCCAGAACACGTTGCAGATATTTGCCAGCCACAGCTGTCTAGGAGCAGAAAGAAATGAACCTCAAAATCACTTCCTGGACAGATAGCCAAGTTGCAAACACTTCCAAGGGACAAACCTAAGTCTTGCAGTGCTGTCTTGTTGCTTTCTTCTCCTTCTGCCATCATTAACAGTAGAAACCCACATACAATCTACCAGACACATCACAAGTGACCAGCAGGCTGCAGAAGTTCTCCATTGCTGCTGGTGATGGCCAAAGGATACTGTTGTCCCCAGTTCTTCCTGGCAGTGATATTCCCTTTTCTGCTCCATTTTAGGTGCATGTACCAAAGTCCTGTTTGACTAATTTTTAAAATTAAATGGAGCATGGACTCAAGTGCTCTTCTGAATGGAGGCTACAGTAACTATTTCAAAGCAAAATCCTTGCGCACTCAAACAGTGGTCCTGGGTAGCCTGGTTATTCCCTGTTAAATGATAGAATTTCAAGCGCTGATACTTCCTGCCAGTGGTAGTTCTGGATCCTCAGAGGTCTACCTGACCAATTCAAGTAAACTGAAAAACTGTGTTTCATCTCTGCCTCCAGCATTGCTTCTTTTCTTAAGTACACCCAAAGGTTAAATTGACCCGGGGCAAGAACACAAAAAAAGGGAGATAGTGAGTGTGCAGCATAATTTAACTGAACTGAAAAGAGCAAAGTATAATGGTCAAATCAGATAACCTTAATTGAAAGACAGAGTACAGCCCAACTACCACACACAGGCATGGACACAGACAAGATCCACCACAACAAGGGGCTGAAACATGAACAGTAATTGTTAAAACTTAGATTTTGATTCTTGATGATGACTCCTACTGGCTTATCTACATGAACACCTGCTTACATATTACAACAGAAAGGGTTAAGGGCTAACTTATTAATGGGGTCCGGCTATGACATTCAGTGTCCTTGCATGATATAGGAAGTTTTTTTTGAAGTAATTCCATAGACAGCCCTAACACAACAGGTCTTGGAGTCTGGATAACAGCTTACAGCAGACCGAATCCAGGCAGGCCACTATCAATGGGGGATCATAACCACATGGCAGTGATACCAAATATTTTTAAGACTCAGGGGCTGCACAACAAACTGTTGAGGTTTGATCCCTTGTTTTTGCCTTCCCACTGAAATGTTCTAACTGAAATGAAGGTATTTGAGATTCCTTGCTCTCTGACTCTTTTACTAAGAGAACTGTCAGCTTTTTGTCTGGCGTGCATCAGTGGCTCCTGCATATTATCCCTAAAGTCTCCCTCACCCTTTTTATACAGAGATTCAACACAGACCTTAAAGATTGGTTGGCCCCGAAAACTAGATTTATCTTTCTTTCAGTAGGGTTCATCCACAATATGGGTGAAGGACTCAGTGTGGTCCGTGCTGGAGCCCTATATATCAGTACCTGCTGCCCAGAGCATGGCAGTGTCCTCCAGCATGAATATTTGCTAAGAATGAGAACACACAGCCCATATGTACTATTCCTTCTTGCTCTAGGCACCACCTTGCACCACAAACAGCCTCACTGAAATCAAGCCTAAAATTGACAGTGTCTTCATGGCATATTGCTGTCAGATTTCCAATAATGGCCCCAAGGTGTTGAGAAAGGGAGGCTAATCCAGCACTCATCCCAACTCAATATGTTTGCACCTCTCTGCTGGCCTCTGGAAATGATGGGGATGCAGCCAGCCTCACTCATCACACAGGATTAGTGAGCGTGTGAGTGTCTTCACATGGCAGCCCTGCACAGCAGTCAGCAAGTAAGAAGATTTATTGCTTTATCTGACACTCTGTTATTCACTAACTGAGCATGACACATCTGGGACTAGGAACCATCTATTTGACATCAATGAGCCTTTTTTGCATTGATTGAGTTTATCCAGTTCATGCCCAGAATACAACCTGGGTAAGGAAAGACTCCCAAAATGGGCTGGACTGGGAGCTGCTGTGGGTTTTGGTTGTTTTGTTTGGGTTTTGGTTTTGGGGTTTTTTTTTGGTTTGCTTGGGTTTTTTTGGTTGTGGGTTTTTTGTTGTTTTTTTTTTTTTTTTTTTCAGGAGAATAAATATGATGGGCAAATGACCTCATATGTAACAGAGCAAGAAGAGGTGATGTCAGTCACTTCAGCACCGTCCTTCTTGTCATGAGGCACCCTAATGATGAGAAAACATTTCTTTAATGCTGAAAGACTGGTGGGGAAGCACAGATCAAAATGTCATAAATAATAACAGCAATGTCTGGGGTCTGAGTGAAATTAAATTACCTTGCCCAGCCCATAGATGAGACCATGCAGGACATGAGTTGCACAACTAAGGACATGATTTTCAATGCATGCTCTGCAGAGCTGGGAACAGTGATCTTCCATCACTCCTTTTTCCCTTCCCTAACTGGTGGGACAAGCCAAGCCACATGCATGGTACCCCAACTTGCTCTGAACTAGACATAAAATATGGAAAACCAGGAAAATCTTATCAATCTTAGACAGAGCTTATATTAAGCTTATATTAATGCACTTTGGTTGCCTAAACAGCTTGGGCTATCACTGGACTAATGGAGGAAGCAACCCTTTATATGACAGTGCAACGCTGACAAAAGAACCCCTCACTCTTTGGGTGTTAAATCAGAAACCTTCCTCAATATTTCAAACAATCATTCTGCCGAGAAATTGTAGACAGGAAAGGGAGAGAAAGAAGTGAACTGTCAAGAATAAAATATGTCAGTAATCAATCTCCTATTTTCAATCTACCAGTGTTGCATGGAGTACACTTAGTACTCATCAAAGGCATCAGGATTGCAGCACTGGCAGGCAGATGTGTTGGCAACCAAACTGGTGTCCAAAAATGTCAGCAATGTCCTCCTCTGTCATCTGATATGCTTTTCTTTGGGAGCTGGTATCACCACTTCATAAATCAGTTCCTCCCTCCAGAAGACTCACCCTCTCCCAGCAAGCTGCAAAAATACTGGGGTTTTCTAATACACAAATCCTCAAATCCCAATCGTGGTTCAAAGCACATAGTCTCTCTCAGGCTGGTCTTACCAGAACTACTCGCTTGGGCTTTGCCACTCTAGAAATACCATGCCAGATCACACACCAGTTATATCTAGCCCATTATTGGTAATTAATGAGATTTCCTACTTTAACTTTTTCTTTATCAATATCTTTCTAAAATAGTCAATCCCAGACTTTTTAATCTCCTTGTAATTTGTTTTGTTACAAAAATAGGTCCCAGCACTGGTCTTGATACTATTCCTGTCAATTTTTCATGGTGCCTTAATACCGTTTCTTTGACTGCAATTGCACATTGATATGGTTCCTCTAACACATAGAACATTTTTTACTTCAGTAAACTTCTCAGTTCTTGGCACTACAGTTCTTTTGCCAATGTGCTATGTATTGTCTTGCATGGGTCTTTAGTTGGTAATTATCTACAAAGGAAAGTATAGAAGAAGAATTATTTGGTTTACCTAAAATACTTCATCTACACAAATGAAGTTTCAATTTCAGATTTGTTTTTTCTAATTATAAGGTACAATATGGCACAATGTAGCATTTGAAGACAAAACATTTATTTTTTTAAAAAAGAAAATGTATTCAAATGCAAGATGGATATTTCCCTGTCATTCAAAGGGGACGTTGGCGGAACTTTTTTTCCTCCAGAATTTTTCCAAATTGAATTGATCAGATCTTGCAAGGTACTTTAGTGTGTGGGGAACTATTTAGTCTCAGCATCAAGGTTTCTCCAAATAGCTTTCCAACATGGCACATAATGTGTGGACCTTGGAAGAGACCATCATCAGCTTGTGTCAGAATGACAAAATGCCATTTATTCTTCATTTCCTGACTCTCAGCAATATTTGTCATCCTTAATTCTTGGTTTCTTTCATAACATTTTATGCTAGGCCATATGGAAAGTCTGACTATATTAGATCAAGGATCTCTCCATTATATTTTATGATGTTGACACATTTGAGTGATGATATGTACTGGACCATTTTTGCATCTGTGTATTGCCATGTCATAAAAAAACTAATCTCTCTGTAAAGTAGAAGGTTTCAAGAAGCTTCTTCCATAAGCAGTTAGGTTTCAAATAAAGCTTCTCATACATACTGTTTTCTATTATGGTCAGTGGATTTCATTTCAGTGGAACACACTGTCTTTTAGGCATGCTGGATATCTGTGAATTGGGCCACTCCCAGGCTGGGGACCTCTAGTTCTTGCACTATGGGAAAGCTGTGAAGCTCGATTTTCACTCATGAAGTTCCACATCTGTTTCCAAAGACAACAGAAAAATTCTTAGATGCACGAAACCACCTTTACAAATGTCAAAATCCTTCACATCATTTCCACAGGTTTACCAGATGTAAGGCATATTACTTCAGCCATCTACTAGGTCTAGCATCTGCTGCTCTCTGGCTTTTGGATCAGTGACTGTTTTCAAGGGTTTCATACATCCTACATAATCCTCCTTTACTTATTGACCCACCCCTCTTCCGTGAAGAATCACCGTAGCAGCAACATCTAGAACACTGAGTCCACATACCAGAGTATTTGACATGGTCCCCCTGTTAATCAGCTGATGCTGGTGAGTGATTTTTTTTTTAATGATAAGCTGTCTCCATTACTTCTACCAAGCTCCTAGTCTCTGAGATTTCTCATTTTTGTCCCTAGAAAACAGCATGACCAGGGAAGGCTTTGCTGTGATAACTTTGGCACTGAAACTTGTTGGAAAGACAGCTTTCCTACCGATTTCAGTAATCAAGGCAGCCACTAAGGGCTGTATCACTTCTGAGTTTAGGCTATTTCCAGAAATTTAAGAACCATCATAAACTAAATCGCAAGTCCAGATCATAAAAACAGTAGCAGAGTGTCTCTAAAGAGAAAGGAGTTGCAGACTGGGAGGACACAGATATCTCATGGCAGGAAGCCTGAACTCAAAATGGAGGTATGGAGAGCACATGGTGGCTAATTTGAGACACAGAAACCTTAGCAAGACAGGCATTGAAATTACTGAGTAGCACAATAAGCTTTGATTGAAGCATTCAAAGTGGAGATGAGAAAAAGGTACTCATAGTACACAGAGAAACACCTCCTCTGTGTTAAAACGTGGTTCCTAGAGGAACTTTATATTCTAGTAAACTCTGGCACATACCACCACATACAAAGTCATGTATACAACAGTCTGTCCCACCATCAAATGCATGGGTTTTTTTATAGTACAAGTGTAAAACAAGAAAGATTTTTAATGTAGGAGAGAAACATGAGGTGACTCTTCCACAACCTCTAGCTAGAAATGACTATTTATCCCTAATGTTTTCATCTGGTTGCACCTGTGCAGAGGTGGTTCTGTTCTGTTTTCGTTCAGTGTGGACACAGTTGTTTCTTGATGAATTATGGGAGAACTTTCACCTTTTTCATAGCTCACAACCAAATTCAAGTCACAAAGGTTACTTCTGCAAGTCTTCGCAGTCTGTTTCTATTGCCCTTTTAATGGCCAGCACAGTAAAAACATAAGCCAGACTGCCTGGGCTCTGTGGCTGAGTAGAAGCATTCAGGTGGACAGCAGAGAAAACATAGCATTGTGACACCTCTGCTACTTTCATGCTTCTGTTTGTTTGCATCAAGAAGACTAGGAAGACTGGACTCTGGTATATCACCACATAAATAAAGATGGGAGAGAACAGGTGCCTTGAGGAAAGAAGATAACTTTTTCTCAGAACTTTTTGCTGGTATCAACCAAAAGACAGGACTCCCATGGGCTCCAAGACACAAATCAGGTTGGCAGAAGTGTAAATCAAGAAAATCAGTTAAATTCTGGGTTTGGAGTAAGTCCAGCACAGACTGAAAGTTGTTACATATAGACATTTAGCCAAACTTGGACTATTTTCATCCTCTCAGTCTTCACTGCTTTAAGTTCATTGTCAAGTTTCCCATCCTTCAGGGGATACCTACCAGTTGTTTCTTAAACAAAACCAACATAACTGAGAACAAATGAAATGGTTACCACCTCTCACAGTCACATGAAGTTCCTAATCTAGTGTCACACCATCTATGTGAGGTAAACAAATACCAGAGCTCCACTTTAAGGAACATGAGAGTTACAATGGATTAAAAGTTCATCTTTGTTCATGCAAGCTAAAATAAATATGTAAATAAATAGAGATATAGTCTTCACTGCCTTTCAGCTGATTGCTTGAAACAGGAAGGAGAAAACTTGTTTGGAAAATTTGGTGAGCTTTCTTAGTCCTCTTCCACATCACTTAGGAAACAGGGGAAACAATTTCACTACAAGACTCTTCCCATTGCTTAACACATTTTCTTGATTCATTGGTTTCTTTTAGAAAGATTGTAAAAAAAATGTTACAACCAAAATAGTAAACCCACCAAATTTTAAGATGCTTTTGCACTATATGATCAAAGAAAGGTTCATAAAGAAGTATTGTGTGCTTTTGATGTCTAGTGAAAATTGATGTACAGAGTCCATGGCATCTCAATGCAGGATAAAACATATTTCACAGAGTGGAATATACCCTACAACTTAAGGAAACCCTGAAAGGCCTGAGGAAATGCTAACAGACTTATGAGTATCTCATTCCCACATGACCAATGCAGAGAGGGCTGTTGATGGGAATCACAGTGTGTGAGAGCAAGACAAAACCCATATTTATTTGGTTGAGGAGAATGTATCTGTCTCTCTGTCAATAAATGCCCGAATGTTTGAGCCTTTTGTGCTCACACCTGAGACCTCTCTCTCTTTTACCATACTCTCTCAAATCTTACCATCAATCTGTCACAACAAAAGTAAGTGATCCATTTTTTAGTTCAGGGAGGGATTAAATCGAATACTGATACTGATCAAAAACCTAAAGCAGCATTTCTGCTGCCATTAGGGTGATCCTGGGGTATGTGTGTCCAGATAGATCTGCTCATGAGGTAGGGGATTATAAATAGGAAGACCATAAAAGCAGTTTTAGGTGGTAGAATAGTCTCAGGAGATAAAATCTCAGCAGAGACATTTATTTTTCTTTGGAAAGAAAAGTACTTTCAGTTAGATTAGCTATTCTTGTTGCTCTCCACAGCTCTCTTTTCTTTTTGGATATGGAAATGACTTTTGGAAGGCTCATTTGCAAGTGGCAGTCATGAGGAGTAAGCAACCATTGCTGTATTAAATAGCAAGCAAAACCATTTTGGGTTATGGCTGGTGTGAAGCAAGGCTCACAAAACTGCCAGTGGGAAACAAAAGACTCACAGCTGTCTGAGGAACACATACTTAAAGTTACTGTGCTTTAAGTATGCAAGTTCAGTTCCTTTTAAATTACATGTATTTATGCTAAAAGTCTTCTACAGACTGTTTTCACCGAGACAAATATCTTTGACCCTGGACATGCTACAAATAATGATTTCAAGAGAGAGCTCAGAGTGTCAACACTATTAGGAATTAATATCTCTTTTTTCATGATGTTACGTGATTAAAACATCAAACTAACTTCAACACCAGATATGTATTAACAGCTGCTTTCTGTCTCCAGCTGTGCTGAGCACTATGCACTATGTAGGGTGTAAATCTGTCCTTTGAGAATAATGATTAAAGGTATTTTTAATTCCCTACTGCAGTGTGGAAAGCAACAAGCAGCAAAGAGCTAGGCAAAAGGGTTAACTTGGGATGCGGCTGGGCAGGGAAGAGTGGAAGTATTTGCATAGAATAGCATCTGGAATCTATATGTCCTCTAAATACTTTGAGGGGGGAAGCCATTTTTCCACATTCATTACAGCCTGGTAAGGAAGAGGAGAAAAGAAACAAGGGGGGATAGAAAAAGGAACAGGGGACTCCTTTTGTATCTGTGTCCAATATGGTTTCTTTTGATTTTTCATTCTCCATAGTCAAGAGCTCCCCATGGGTTCTCATCTGTTACCCAGGCTTTGCCATACCTGCCTGCCTGTGTGAAAATGGCTCAGCTGCCGGCGCTGGATGAGGCTAACAGATCACATCTATCTCTCTGGCATCTACTGAGCACACAGGGCTCCAAGGATCAAGCCCTGGACAAGAGCACAAAAGCAGGTCTGTATAGAAGCAGCCAACCTTTTGCATCGTCCATGGCTCATTGTGTGGACACCAGAGGTCAAAATTTGCCCGCATTCCTGCTTTCCCCACACGGTCGTGTCTCTGTGCGTGTGCATGCGCCTCTCTGTGTGTCAGAGTGTGAGCAAAAGGCAGTGCAAGGCTACACCCCAGTGTTATTTTACTTCATGATTTTGAGCAGCAATTCATAGGATGAAAGACATTTCAAAAGCACTGGGAATGTGCATATGTATACTACAGATAAAGATAGAGATAGATGGAGATAGAGATAGAGATAGAGATAGAGATAGAGATAGAGATAGAGATAGAGATAGAGATGATAGAGATAGAGATAGAGATAGAGATAGAGATAGAGATAGAGATAGAGATAGAGATAGAGATAGAGATGATAGATAGAGATGGAAATAGAGATAGCAATAGAGTTACATCCTTGCTATCTTAAAATACAGCGATTCTGAACAGCAAGTGCAGATTAAATGGAGTTTCATGTTCTGACAGGTAGGTAGTAAGAGTTGTTTGGCTTTCTGAACTTGCATTCAGAAAGAAAGGAGAAGAATGAAATTAAAAATGTTAATAAATAGAAATGTCTGCTGGGTGAACACGGGTCTGTTGTCAGTAAGGGGAACGGGATTAAAAATTTCTGAGAAATCAGAGAAGAAATACAAAGTAAGCACAGAAACAAGATTTTTAATTACAGGAATCAGGGCATGCATATTTGAAAGGGGAAGGAAAAAAATCCAGTTCTGTGGAATAGCACTAGAAGAGGTAAGAAATAATAGCAAAACATAAGGACATCTATTTTGATGGTTCCCTATTTTATATAACTTTAAATGAGTACAGTAAAATAACATGCTTCTAATGATCAGTCATCAGTCCCTCTCAGAATTCACAAGTTGTCATTTCTAATATTTCACAAACATGAGCAAATCAGCTAAACTGAAAAAAATTAGAGAGAATGAATGCCTGGCATTTCAGAGCTTTAATTTTTATCTCTAAGTTTCCATGCTACATGGACATCAGGTTTTTCCTCTTCCCTCTGGAGAGCTCCTGTTTTCCTTCCCAGGGAAATTTCGCATTTCCTCTTCCACATGAGTTCCTGATCAGAGTAATTTCCTGCAGACTTTGTTTCTTCAGGAGATCCCTCTCTAGTCATCGGAGAGAAAATGCATCAAGTAGTCCAAGGAGTTTGTTTTCTCAGGCTGGTATATTAACTAACTTTGATACTATTGTATTAGCAAAGAACCTTAGCTCTCACATGCATTTTTTCCCTTCCACTCTCCCTCCCACCTTTCCACTCCCCCTCTTTTCCTCCCTTCCTTCCCTTCTTTTTCTTCCTTCCTCCCTCTCTTTCTTCTTTTTATTTATTTCTCTTTCTTCCTCCCTCCCTCTCTGCCACCCCTCCTTTTTCCTTCTTTTCCCACTCTCTCTGTAGAGCTTTTCAGCCTCTGTAAACGAGCGAGTCAAGAAAGATTTGCTGTCCCATTCGTTCCGCACTGCCCCCATAAAAAGCAAATATTTTCAGGTTGACTGAAAGTTTAACTTTGTTACTTTTTTTATTTTTAAAGAAAATCCAGCGTGACATGGCACGCGTTGGTGCCCTTGCCACTTAACAAATTACTTGTTTTTTTGACCTAAGTTAAATGCTGTGCAAATTTCCCTTGTCCATGTTTTCATTGTGTGCAGACTTCACTGATAGAGAATAAAGAGCTAACTTGTTGTGACTTTTTTAGCCAGAGCTTCCTTCATTCACAACAGTTTTTTTTTCCACTATGTCTTTAATGACACAAAAGCTTGGATCCTCAGCTGATGTAAATTGGCCATTGCAGGATTGCCTATGAAGCTGTGCTGCTTTATACCAGTTACTGGCGCCTGGGACATGCAGGCAAGGCTCCAAGGTGCAGCAGGATCTTCTTGCCCGGAACTTTGTTTCCTATCTCAGGGCACAAATGTGTTTTATCAAAGTAAATCACTACCAAATACTTCCTCACAAGCCACCAAAATGCTAGTTGCATGGGTTTTGATGAAAAACTCAAAGCTTTCATTGCAAACACAAAAGGCAATCCAGCCTCTTTCACTAGCAAAGTCCAAGGGCTGGTGTTCTCACTAGTAGCCAGACAGCTGAGCTCAGCAAAGCTACTCCTAGGGCCAGAGCATTGGTGGGTGCAGGCTGCCATCCCTGCCCACACCACACTGTGGGCACCTGGGGGACAGGAGGCTCACTAGTAGCCCCAGCACGCTGCCATATAGGTGACTCTGGCTTCAGAACAGGAGCTCCACCAGAGACCTGCAAAAACTGAGCGTGCCCTTTGTGGTGTAGCTCTTCCTCTCCACCACAATAACTTAATTGCTCTACGTAAACTATTCATCCACTCAGCCCTGAAGACTGATCTGGCTGTGCACAGGCTCACCCCCTCCTGTCAACCTTCTTTTATTTTCTCTCACATGCCATTTAATTTTCAAAAGAGAGAAATACTGTATAGTTATAAATCTCATCTCTCTCGCTGCCCGACTTGCAGGCCCTCTCGCCCTGCATGCTGCTTTACCTCTGCCAGTGATTTAGGGCAGCAGATCAGCCCGTCCCACCACTGCTGGCGGGTGGTCCAGCACAGGGAGCAGAGCTGGGCAGCCCAAGGTGAGATAAAGTCTTCTTCTGTGACGTAGTGCAGCGTTTCATTGCTGCCCCCTTGGAGACTCCTGTGACAGCCCTCCCCATGACAGATTGCTGGCCCAACAATGAACTCTTTGTGCCCTACCATTACTCCTGCAACCTCAGCTTCCACCAAAACTGCACCGTCCTCAGTTTTCCTTCCTAAGGAGAAAGCAAAATAAATAAGCACTGCTCGTCTTTCTTAGGAACTGGACTCCTTCAACTGGAAAAACACAGAACTTTATAGAGACTTCTTGTACTGCTACATAACACTGATGTCTCTGCAAAGGTGTTTCAGAATGGATAGATCACCTTGCTTTGCTTTTTTTTTCTTATCCTCATGCAACTTCCTTTCCAGAGACAGGTGAAATAATTGTTGCTTTAAACACAGACTGGTTTGATGTCCTGGTTTAGTGCCAGAACATCAGCAGCTGAAATGGCATCTTATTTAGCAGTGTACCACTGCTTGTTTTTACAAAAAGAGACAAGGCTTCACCCAGGGGCACCCTCAAAGCCTGAGCATAAGAACAGTGACATTAGCCATGTCAAATGTTCCTTCACCATTCTGAATTAAAATTATTTTTCTACATGTTGGGGAAGAAATTAAATTTATGGCATTTAAATTCTGCACCCAGTAATCTCAGCTTCAGGCACCTTGAGGGTGTCTGCAATTGCTGGAAGCAAAACGCCGCAGGAGGGAGCATATCACAAGAGGCTCACCTTGGTGGTAACACCAGGGTTGCTTCAGCTAGCTTCTTCCCCAGGTCTGTGTGCTGTACCACTCATGATCATTTCCCTTCCCCGTGCTCTTTCTAGTGTCAGTCAGGGATGTCAGGGCCTGTGCTGGGAGAGAGGATGGCCTGCAGAGGAGGCTGCCTGAGATGAGGAGGCTGTGAGCTGTGGTGAGGGCTGGCTGAAAACTGAACCCATGGGACAGGGGGCTGAAAAAGTCTTAGGGGTGTCTTTGCATTTTTTTTTCACTCCTATTCCAAGCAACTGCAGTTGCTCTGAACTCTGTTGTATAAAGACACAGGCACTTTATTATCCCAAGTAACTGGATTATTACTTGGGGTAATAATCAGCACCCTCTTTTCCATAACCACTTAATGAGGTTCAAAGGGGTGGGAGATGAAGTTAACAAAGGACAAGACAGCAGACAGAGCACATCTGTGCCCTGGCCACTGAGGAGGCAGCACAAGGAAATGTGGTTTACTGCTGCCTTTCTCCATATATTATCCTACACTCCCACTTAGCAAGCAGCAAGAAGAGCCTCAGGAGGTAGTGTATGTGTATGCAGGTGTGTGCATGTTCACTAAACTCAGACTTGAGAGACAGCCTTCCCGGGAGGTTTGCAGAGTGCAATACTTTTGGACAAGGCTCTGCATTTTCACTGGGATAAGCCACACAGAAGTTCTTTTATCCCCCAGCTTATCCCTACCTAGTTTTCCACTCACAGTGAAGACCAGGCTCATACATTGGGAGATTAGGACTCTGGCAGCAGTAGGTACAGGGATATGCCAATGCCACCTCACACACTATTTCTTCAGGCTCAGTCAGGCACTACCATGATTTCAGATGACAACTGTGTTTCAGGACTAGCATCATTAGCTTTACATTAATCTTTAAAATGTCAAAGACATTAACCAGGTGCCTTTCCCTCATCTCAGAAGGAGCTTTTCAGCCTTTCCATGTTAGCAGAGCCGCTGTGGGGGGAGTTAGGCTAACGATGAATAAGTGAATGGCTACATTGAGGCTTTTTCAGCAGTATTTCAGGAGCTCCACCGTTCAGTTGCCTGGACCTGCCTGCTGTGATAGCTTCATTTGCACACTGACCTCCCTTGTGTTGCAAATCCAGCACATCCTTGCCTTGACCAGCTTCTAATTTTCCTTATAGGTCTACAAGGCACAATGATGAACAGCTATGGAAACTTTTCTTACCTGCAGCTTTTCAAAAGTAAGGATTTATTTTGCTCAGGCAATTGTTTTTATCCTAAAAGACACAAAAAATCCTTTAAAAGTCTCTAATGATATACACGGATTTTACTTGGCTATTACTGCTAATAAACACAGGAAATAAATAATTCCTATAGACAAGTTAGAAATTAGTTTACTTGTCATCTTTGCTGAAGTCACTTTACGTGTTGCATTGTAAAACCTTTTGTGAAGCTGTCTATGTGTAGCCCTTATCCAGGGCTAAACTAAAGCAATTGCTCTATCATTTGATGACCCCTCCCCAGCAGAGAAGGGGGATCAGGAAAAGGGGAGGAGACCCACAGGCTGAAATGAAAACAGAGTTAATAAGACAGCCGAACTAATGCCAATGCCAATAGAAAGCATACACTGTAATACTCAGCCCAGTGAGTGTACGGCAGTCACAATAAACAGGAAAGTAGTCCTCAGAAGCAGAAGTGAGACCCTCCAAGGATGGGGAGAAGCAGGAGAAGGAAAAGGAGGACCTCCTCTCCTCAGGAAATTTCCCCCCTTGATACTGAGCATGATGTTTATGGTCTGGGATACACCCATAGCCAGCTTGGGTCAGCTGCCCTGGCTGACTCCAAACTGCTAATGGTCTGCAGACCTGCATGGCTGGACTAGGATTCTGTCCCACTGAAACCAGGACAAGAACGATCATTGACCAATGATTCGGGAGTTCACATCTGCATGACGGCACCACTGGCAGCTCTGCAGCAGTATGCCAGCTGTTTGCCTCTGGAGTATGCCCCAAAAGATGGACAATCTGCTGTTGACCTCATCAAATTTCAGTACTCTGCCCCACTCTTCCTAATCAAAATCACTTCAAAGACCCAAATCAGATTGATTCACATGTGAACACTACCCAAACTGTCTTCCAAGGGGGCAAATACTTGTCTTATGTTCCTTTGAACCCACTGTTGACCGTTTACTTGTATTTACTTTGTGTGGCCTATGGCTGAACCATGGAAATTAGAAAACAAACTCCTATTCAGCAAGTCATGTCAAAGGTGACTGCTATGCCAGAGAGTTGACTGTGGGACAAACATTCCCCTGATCGGAGGCCTCTTCTGCGGCACTGCTGTCTCCACAGTTACATACCTGTCTGCAGAAGCCTTTAGTTTATCTTGTCTATGCTGGAAGTCCTAGACGATGCCATCAATCTGAGAGATGAGAGGGATGCTCCTTTGACACTCGCACAATGGCTGCGGTGCAAAGAGAAAGAAAATCAGCTCCCCTGCAAACTGCCTCCCTTTGAACTGTGCGGGGCGTGTCAGACTGGTCAACATCTTCACATCCAGGTCTTGTGAACCAAGGGGTGGAGCGGGAGAGGGCACCTCACGCCTCTGCGGGGTATGGGGGGTGCGGGTGCCACAAGGTGCTGTGAAAACACAAACCATCTCATATTTCTCCATCAATGTTAGCCAAGGGATCCGGCTGGAGCAGAGGGTGCAAAACTCTCCCAGTCACAGCAAGATGATGGAATTTAAAACCCATATCCCTGAAACTATGTGTTTTTAGAGGCTGGCTGGGGACCCACATTCACTGTCAAGAACAACAGAGTGGCAGCAGTGGTGAGCAGGGACCCAAGCAGCATCCCACAGCCCTCTGTCTTTGCCCTTGAGCCCATCAGAAATGTGGTAGCCACCTTGGCAGCACTGCAGATGGTTAAACAGGCAACTTTACTCACCTGACAATGAAATCTGTAAAGTGCCTAAGGGCCTTGGGAAACAAATACTGTACTTTGATGTAATGGCTTCATTTAAATCTCATTTACCAGGTCTCCAAAACAGAAAAATAATCCAAATACTTACACTTTATCATGGGGCTTTCTAAGCTACTTCCAGTGGTCTTACTTGTATCTCATAAGTGATCAAGTGATTTTTAAGACCTGTTGGCAAGACCAAAAGAGCACAGCAGTATAGCTTGTCAGCAAAACAGGATTTTCTGGGACTTTCTTACTCTTTAAGGCTCTTGGAGGAGCTTTAAAAGTATTACATGGCAATATGAGGCTGTGAAGTAACATGCTAACTAGGAATCAAAAGACTATCATCAACTACTTTGTACTGTTCAAAGAGTAGAATCATAGAATAGTCAGGGTTGGAAGGGACCTTAAAGATCATCCAGTTCCAACCCCCCTGCCAATGGCAGGGACACCTCCCACTAGGACAGGTTACTCAGAGCCCCATCCAGCCTGGCCTTATAAACTTCCAGGGATGGGGCTTCCACCACCTCTCTGGGCAACCTGTTCCAGTGTCTCACCACCCTCAGGGTGAAGAAATTCTTCCTAATGTCCAATCTGAATTGACCCATCTCTAGTTTTAATCCATTCCCTCCAGTCCTACCACTGCCCAACAGCCTAAAAAGCCCCTCCCCAGCTTTCTTGTAGGCCCCCTTAAGATACTGGAAGGCCACAATAAGGTCTCCACAGAGCCTTCTTTTCTTCAGACTGAACAACCCCAACTCTCTCAGTCTGACTAATCTGAATAGTAGGAGATAATTACATGTGAAAATGCACAAAGGAAATTTGAAAGCCCAGTTTGTCTGTTATTTGGCTCAGGATGATAATTTGTCCATCTTTGGCTATAATATGTAGGTGAGTCCTCATACCAGGAAACTACATATTGAATGCAAAAAACTTTAAAGAACAGTGTCAAAATATGTGTTCAAAATATGCATAAACCCAAACACTTACACATAAAGCCAACCATCCTATAACACAGAGATGCCAAGGTGCAGATACACTGAACATGCATCAAGTTCACTAACAATGACAGCTTTTATGCCCTATACTGTAAAGCACATCAAAGACCATGGAAGAAACAGCAGTGGGAAATAAAAACAGAAAGGAAAAAAAAATAAGAAAAAGAAAAAAAGGGAAAAAAAGAAAAATATAAAGAAAATAGATAATAGAAAAGCAAATAAAAGTAAAGAAAAAGGGAAAGGAAAGGAAAGGAAAGGAAAGGAAAGGAAAGGAAAGGAAAGGAAAGGAAAGGAAAGGAAAGGAAA
>JAAGNO010021886.1:39040-50715 GCA_033439905.1 Ceryle rudis
GAAAGGAAAGGAAAGGAAAGGAAAGGAAAGGAAAGGAAAGGAAAGGAAAGGAAAGGAAAGGAAAGGAAAGGAAAGGTTAGAAGGGATTTAAATGTAGTTCTTAAATATAGTTCCAGCCCTCCCACCATGGGCAAAGATACCACCCAGTAGAAGTTGCTCAATTAAAATTGTAAAATAGAATAATTTAGGTTGGAAGAGACTTCTAAGATCATCAAGTCCAACCATTAACCTAGCATGGCTAAGTCCACCACTAAACCATGTCCATAAGCACCACATACACACATCTTTTAAATGCTTCCAGAGATGGTGACTCCACCACTTCCTGGGCAGCCTGTTCCAGGGCTTCACAACCCTTTCAATGAAGAAAATTTTCCTAATATCCAACTTAAACCTCCCCTGGTGTAACCTGAGGCCATTTTCAGATTTCTATCAGCTGCTACTTGAGAGACCAACCCTCACCTCACTACAACCTCCTTTCAGGTAGTTGTAGAGAGCGATAAGGTCTCTCCTCAGTCTCCTTTTCTCCAGACTGAACAATCCAAGTTCCCTCAGCTGCTCCTCATAAGAGTTGTTCTCTAGACCATTCACCAGCTTCATTGCCCTTCTTTGGATGTGGTTCAGCACTTCAGTGTCCTTCTTGTAGTGAAAGGCCCAAAATTGAACACAGTATTTGGTGTGCAGCCTCATCAGTGTTGCCTCACCAGTGCCATACAGAGGTGTAATCACTTCCCTAGTCCTGCTGGCCACACTATTTCTGATACAAGCCAGGATGCCATTTGCCTTCGTGGACACCTGGGCACACTGCTGGGTCATATTCAGCAGGCTGTCAACCAGAACACCTAGGTCCTTTTTGAATGGACATCTTTCCAGCCACTCAGCCCCAAGCCTGTAGTGTTGCCTGGAGTTGTGACCCAAGTGCAGGACCTGGCACTTGGCTTTGTTGACCCTCATACCATTGGCCTCAGCACATTGATCCAGTCTATCCAGAGTCCTCTGTAGCACCTTCCTCCCCTCATCAGATCAACACTCCTGACCAACTTTCTGTCATCTGCAAATTTACTGAAGGTATTAAACACAGGTGGCCCCAGTACTGAGCCTTGGGGAACACCATTTATGGCTGGGAGGAGAGCTTTCCGAAAGAGTAGATCTTTTTGATTCGGTTCTCTTTTTCTTTTTTTAGGGCATAAGACAGAGGTGGTGCTACAATGGCTCTGCAGGCTTCCCTCCTCAGAGCACAGCTAAGGACCGGCCCTGCTTTTAGGGAACTGCCTGACATTCTGCCCCATGCAAATACCTGAAGGATGCCTGCTTGCCTAGTGCTGGCATGCTTTGCTTTGAGCAAAGTTTGTTTGTCCCTCTCTGTTTCCACAGCCAGCCTTTGCACTGATGATCTTTGGACGTCACAGGTTTGCAATGAAACTAGAAAGACAGCAAACACTATTGGGTTTCGAGAAGTTACATGTGCCCACTTACTGCTACACTGTACTCCCTCAAAGTCTTCCCAAGGTACAAGAGACCAGCCTAGGTATAGGGTTTCTTCATTTAGAGCGCATGCATGTGGAGTTACAGAAATGAGTTTCATAATTGTGTGTTGTCTGGGATTTCTACACAAAAGTGAGAATGTCAAAGTTTCCATTTTAAAATGTCTTTATGAATTAGGAGCCAGCCCAGATAGAGCCAGCACTCCTTACACTGATGGTTTCAGGTAGCACTGCTGCTTCTGGATGCTGTCACACAACCCAATTGTAATTCTTCAGACTTCAAAGCTGTGATGAAATAGTAAGAAAAGGGAGCAGGGTCCCAAGCACAGTGTCTTGGAATAGCAGCTCAGAGTTTTCATCTGCCAAAGTGGTCTAATTACTCAATTCAGAACCTATGAGTTACATCCATAACAATAGTGAGTGAAAGACAAACTCATGTTAGATTGACAGTTTTTATTGCCATTTTACCTGCAAGCTGACAGGCATAGAGGTGAATGCCTTACTAGAGACAAGCAGCCCAGAGATGGGCTTGCAGCAGGCACTTGACCTCTGCCCTCTGGCCTGACCTGACAACCAACAAGGTTTAATGCAATGAAACACTGCATTTCTCGCTTACATTTTGAGGCTGAAAGGAGGTAGAACTGTTGTTTTCCTCCCTCCTCACGCTACTCCTGCCCCAAACTCCATTTCCCTGTTTCTGGTGCTTTAAGCATCTTGCTTCTCTGCTGCTCCTGCCACCAGGAGAGTGAAGCTGTGGCCAGAATGAAAACCGAATAGTGACTGGTGCTGAGTCTCTCCTTGATGGCTTGTGGGCATAGCCCCCTTCCTGATAGCAGCCTGTGACAAGGCAGCCAGGTCCCTCTTCCCTAAACCTCCAGATAATTTCCTGAATCTGAGCCTTGCAAAGCAGCGTTCGGCCACACATAATAAACACATGCTCCCTCCCTCCCTCCCAGGGTCCCAGGGTGATAGCTCAGCGCTTCGAAACCATTTTACGCTGCCTTTCAGTTACCAGGAATGCTCAGCCCTTGTACGTGCTTCAGCATTTTAGAAATTGTACGGTTTCATCACTGTGCTGTGTTTAGCTTAGGGAGTGCAAATAACTTCCCCGAGACCCATCGTATGGTTAGTGCGAGCCAATGAGCAGGCTCACGGAGGGCACCACTTGCCAAAAGAGCAGATGTGTCCGAAGCCTGTACCAGTTAATTTCGTGACCTACTGAAATCACTGAGAGATTTATACTGCTAATTACTGACTTTGTTTCTGGTTTAATCATCCTTTCCTTCACCTTTCTGTAAAGCCGAGAAGAGAAAAAAACCCTGATAAACATCTCATCTTCAGCGGGATATTGTTACATGTATAAGCAAATGAATTAAAAAATATTTGGGTTTTTTTTTAAAAAAAAAAAAACAAAACATTTACAAAGAAAATGTAATTAAAGCTTTTATTCAGCACTGAGTCATGACTTTACTTTGTTTTCCAGACAGAATCCTTCATGCAGTGAAAGTGAAATGATTTACAAATATTTTCCCTGTCCTGGACATGAAAAAATGAGCTGCAATACACTGAAATTTCTTGCAACTGCCTAGAAAAATGAGTGACAGAGATGGGAGGCTGTCAACATGTTACAGAATACACCAAGACCTTCATTCTGCAAAGGTTTACTCCCTTTCTTCAATACATTTAGGACGTAATGTCACTGAACCTGGTATGGCTACATACATGCATAAAATCACCATGTGCAGGCAGTCTCAGGGTGTGTTTTCCATCTAAATAGCTCTTTCTGTGATTTGCTCTGGCTTTATGTGCTTCACTTCCCTATGCATCTCTCGTGCCGGGTTCCCATATTTTCCTTTGGTACTGGCACTAAGCACTCTGCACATACACATGCAAAAAGGCCTGACACTGAACTGTGGATCAATAGAGAGAACAGAAAATGTGTGTTTTGTTTTGTTTTTTTTTTAATAGAAGATCTGGCTTTGAAACTAATTCTTCCTACAGCAAATTGCTCAAACCTCTCTCTACCTCTCAGGAGGGGCAGCAGTGCTTACAGATCTGCTCAGCAGCCTGGTAATGCCAACAAGTTGCCACAGCCATCACAGAATAAAACACCTCAGTACTCACGCTCTCTCATTCAGGAAAGATTTGGCTGCTGAAAAGAACACGTAGTGGTCCAAAGGCTGTATTCTGACCTTCTCACCACAAATGCTGCAGCTCAGAGAGCAAGTGAGGAAAGCTAAGGCAGAGCAGCACATTCCTCTGCGTGTTTTACTTCAGCAGCTGCATCACCTGGTGTGTTGAGTATTTTAATGCCTCCAGACCCCAAGAAGGCACCTGTTTCTGTGGGTTGGGCTAAGGAAGGTGGGACTGTGACCTCCGTTTTTGTTTTTTCCCTGATGGACACCAGGTGCCTTGCATCCCACTCCTATTAGTCCTCTTCCCACTGAGTTTCTGGGGCTTGTTTTTGCTCGGGGTTCAGGAAAACAAAGAACTCTGTAAGAAAAGTTGGGCTTAAGCACTTAAAGGCCTCTATTACTCCTTCCTGTGTATTCAAACCCTCTCCAGCTGATGGCCTGGATATTAATACACAAGTGGCAGTGAAGTACGGAAGCAGTCAAGACTGCCTGCACCTCAGACCAGTAGCAATGGAGCTGTTTACAGCTCCCATGATCTCCTCCCACAGTGTCCCTGCAGTTAACTGAGGTGCAGAGCACTCAGGCCCCCAAACTAAACAAAACCAGCGCTGCCAACATCAGTGTGCAGAGCAACTGGTTCTTTCCCCAGTCCAGGAAAATTTGTTGTCAGGGACTTAACTCTGTATGAAAGGAATGTTGTTTCATTTCAGAACCAGAGATTTCCGACAAGACAGAGCATGAGCTTTCTGAAAGGCGGGAGCTTTTTGTTTTTTTCTCACAAACATGCTCAGACATAGCTTTCCTTTCAGCTAATTAAGCTGTTTTAAAGCAAACTGGTCAAACAGTGACATCGTGGTGGGGAGCCTTGGAATCAATTGCATGATATAGAAGGCAGGACATTTAAAGGGTGACTTCTGCCATTGTTTCCCCTGGCTGAATCTTTTCTACTTGGTCAATGCTGCCAGAGTGACCCTATACAATTGGGAGAATTCAAAGCCACTGACCTCAAGAGATGCCATTAAGAAGGCAACTGCAGAATAAGATTTCATGGTTGGGAGCCAAATTTACCTTCTCCTTCCATGTCTTGATGCTTACAATATTTTATATGTATGTTTTCTTCCTGTCATTAGCATATCGCTAAACCAGCTAAATAAAAAAAGAAGGAAAATATAAGGCAGCATTGGCAATAACTGCATTGTGGCTGCATGGGAGAGCTGCACCACTTAAGGTGAAAGCTGGAACTGTGAACAAATCATCTTACAGCATTGCAGTGGTTCCTTCAGCTTCGTGACAGTGAGTGATTGGTAGGAGTAAGATTCACTTCGCTAGCACAGAAGATGGACTCTGCCTAGCATATATTTTGTTAAACAGAGTATGACATCCATTGTTTTTCCAAGCTGCTGGATATAAAATCAGTGAGTTTCAACATCTGCCAAATGACCATACAGTTTCCCATGTGCAAAGAATAGACAAATTTGAAACATCCTGTTAATAACCAGAAGCACCAGCAAAAATGGGTTCCTCACTGTTTTCTTTCTGAGGACGTCAGGGAAGCCATTCAGTTGGGCAGCCAACACACAAAGAAACCTTGGGAAACCTGCAAACGGGGGAGCTGCTGCTGCAGCCCTGTGCAAAGGCAAGCTAAACACAGAGGCTGCAGCTAAAGAAAGTTTCCTGTGCCACTGGAGATGTGCTCCATCCAGCTCCAAATAAGCTGAGGCTTTGCTGAGATTCACAGCATCAGGCCACCTTCCCACAAAGACATTAGACATGGTGGGTTTGCCCGTCTGTGCTCAGCACACGCAGACAAAATGGAGGTGGTGCAGGACTGTGTTGCAACTTGTGATGAACAATGCCTACATGTCCATTTCTGCTCTTCAAATGTTTACCTGAAGCCCAGCTAGGCCTCCTGGATGCACCCTGTGCCATTGCCCTCCTGAATGTATCCCTTGCCACTGCATGGAGAGCCTGTGTCCCCTTGGGCAGAAGGTCTCTTGCAGGATCACAGACATCCTGCACCTCACCACACTGCCTGAGGAGAGCAGTGCCTCTGCCTGCACTGGGGAGCTCAGGCCAGGGTTGTCCTGTAACTCCCCATACAGTTACACAGAGTATCTCTGTGGACATGGGGCTGACTTGCATCTGCATCCCATCCCTACATGTACATTATTTCAGATGGTACAAGGGGAATCTCTTTTAAACAGGATCATGGAAGCTAAATATGCTCAGGTTACATCGCAGGGCAACATGACCCACGTAGAAACATCATCCAATGTCTTGTTTTGGACCATAGCCACTCCCAGCCCAGCTGAGTGGTGGGGCACATGTCTCTTCCCAGAGAGCCCTCTCTGTCAGGACGTTGCTGTGTCAAGTCAGCCTGATATGTCCAAATAACAGGGCTACAACTGCAGCAGCAGAAGAGTCAGAGGGTGAGGGAGGCTGCCATGTCACAGGAAGTCAGTGGCCCCATGAGCCCCAGAGACAGCAAATCTCCTGAAAAGACATCAAAGCTGACTTTGAGCAATTGCGATGCATAGAGTAGCCCGTCCATGGCAGCACATCAGCCCCAGGCCATCTTTTTCCCTGTATGTGTGGTGCCACATGTGTGCACCCTGCCCCTCTCCCCAGCACCGATCCCTGCTGCTCCCCTGCTACCCTTCCTGTGATATTGCATGTTCAACATGATGACTTGCTCTATAGAAGCCATGTGTTGTCATAATGTAGCATCATTAAACAAAGTGTTTAGAGCAGTTTTCACAGAGCCAGAACATGAACAACAAAACCCGCCAATTACAGTGTCATTTTGTGTAGTTGTTAAGGTTTCAAATGTCTCCAACTTTTTCTGGTAGGCCATATTGAGCATGTCACAGCGAACATCTGAGATAACGATTTTCTAGGCAATGTGCAATTCTCGCCTTTTTTTTTTTTTAATATCCGAGAAGAAAGAGTTCTTTATAATAATTTGGCTCAAATGTCTACACACATTGCTCCAGCGTCTGTAGCAGCATGTGTTTCTAGGATTGTTCTGGAAGAGAAAATGCAGAAACAGCAGGGAGCAGAAGATAAACAGGCAATTCGTGACTCATTAAAACAAGCATCGGTAGCCAACATTGTGGAGTGTGTGAAGGCCCCAGATCCAACTCGCCTATAAACTTTTTTTACCAGCTGGACTTAGCATCTGTCAGAGTTTGGAAGGGGAGATAATCTGGTACAAATGATTTCAGTGTGTCGCATTTATTAACCTGCCACCTTACATAACACTGCTGATTTGGAACTGGGGGACCGGCATGAGCAGTGACACAGCTTATTGTCCAAACAGTACGACTTCGCTATTAAAGATGCCGTCTATCCTCTCTCTTTTTAAATTATAATGAAGACAATGGAGCAACTGCAAAAGAGATAATGAAGCGAACTTAAAAAGCAGCGCAGTTTCGAGAAACGTACGTGCCAAGACAATATCCTCAGCTGATCTTTTTTGCTTTGCCCCCACTTTATCCACATGCTCAGAAAAGTTTTTAGCCTGCTTGTCACAGGAGCTGGGATACACACCTCTGAATAAAACAAATGCCCCATCTTGCTCCCTGAGCTACTGTCCGCTGAGCACAATGTTATTTACTGTCTGAAGAGTAAAACAGGAGCAGAAAACTTTGTGGATGTCATGGCAGGCTCAACACCTCACATAAAAGTGAAATTATTTGTTTTTCAAAGCATATTAGAAAATTTCAAATATGTTCTCCCTTTCTAATGTACATTCTCTCATTAAAGGGCTGATCGTCCTCTAATTAATGTAGATGGAAAAATTCCTTTTGTTTCCAAAAGGAAAAAGGCTGGTTCCTCATGCTCTGCAGGAACTGCTGGTTTGGCAAGAAAAAAAAAATCCATAAAAAATAATATATACATTTATCCTAGTTTGGGGGGCATCTCTTTCCAGCTCACTGAACACTTACTAGGGACTACTTGACAAACAGAAAACCACAAAGTGGTGTTTTGCTTCTTTTCCAGATCAGATGCCATGAATTTCATATTAATAGAGACGTTTTTACTCACTAATACAAAATTTACATGTATTAGCTTATTAAATATGAATATGCCAGTTTCTTGTTGCAAAATACAGGGTTGCCATTTAAAAACCAAAAACTGCTGAGACTTTGGGAGAAAAAAACAACACTCAGGCTTTGGAATACCTCACATTTCATTTCGGTTAGCCTATTATTTGTAGTTTTGAAACTTTATTGGTCCCCGATCTAATCTTTTCTGAGTATGAAAACATTAACATATGGTTTAACACAGCACAGGGCTGGAAAGTCCATATCCCAAATGCACATTGCATGCAGGGTGACATTCACACTAAATATCATCCCACAGGGTCTGTACTCCATTTTACCTGGGATTGGAGAGCCATGAAATCTCTGGAAAAGTTGTTCATGAGTCTGAACCAAATGGCGTGCAGTGTACTGAGATAGTAGCAGCGTGTGCTGCTGCCAAAGGTTGTGGCTCAAATGTCTCTCTAAGTAACATTAAAAATCTGCTGCTTCATGCCTATGAATTTCAATATTTATAGCGTTCAATAAAATGGTCCACTGTCAGAGAGAGATGTGCCACTGTGCACTCTCTGAGCAGATGGGCTGCAATATGGCACATTTACATGGACCAGCTGTGGAGTGCAGAAATGAATGCTGGTCAGAGGCAGGCTGGAGGCACCACATCTGGAATGCAAACAGACCTGCCTCCGCAGCCGCCAGGACCTTTCCTGAGCAGGACGAGCTCTGATTTAGGGCCTCTCACCAGTGTCCCTTAAACTGCATCAAGAGTCCTCATTAATACAAGAGACTACGGTGAGCTTTAGGGTCTGGAGCTTCTCTGCTGGGCATCTGTTAGAGCCCGGGGATGGCACTCTGTAGCCTGGCGTAGAGGCACCCCAGGGAGACGTTCTCTCCCGTACTGTGTTATGGGCTGAATTTAACTTCTTTCTTTTAATTCTCTCCTAGATGGTGTTGTACAACGAATGCCTTCCCATGTCACCAGCAAACAAGCTTCTTTCACCTCACCCCCTTCCCCCACCTCCTGGGCAACCAAGGATTCTGCTAATACTCTGAAACTTAATTGATTCTTTTTTTTTAAAGCAGAAAATAGTGAATACTCCATCACTGCATGAAAAGAATAAAGTGCACATCTGCTTTGTTTCTGCATTAAAAGGAGATCTTTGAACCTTTAGATCACAATTTCTAGAAAAAAAAGGCCAGTGGGCACTTCTATATATATCATTTTACACTGCACTTGGGCAAAATCCTGGAGCCTCTGAAGTCAGTGGCAGAATTCCCACTGATTTCCAGTAGTGTTCGGATTTTGCTCAATTAGAATAAATAGACCTTAAAGTGGGTATAAAAAATAATTTACTCACATATTAAGGCCCCTCTGTGCTTTCAGAGTGGTCTAATATGTCCTCAGTGTATATAAAAATCATATGTTTAAATCAAAAGGACAGAGTGAACATGTATCTTTGATTCAGCACAGAATTAATAAAAAACAAATTAATACATCTGATATTGCAAATCAGACATTCCAATTTTTTTCCAGATCAACATATTTCATCACTGTATTTTCTGCTCATAGAAGTGTTAAGTGTGCTGGGGAAGGGAATACAGCTGTGAGAGACAGATGACTTTTTGAAATCCAGTATTCTTTGGCATTTCAGCCTTCCCAGAGCTAATACTGGAGCTACAATGCCAGCTGAAGTGCAGTGCTGCCCAGTGACTGGCCTGCTGCAGGGCAGCTCCCCCACTTACCTGGCTTTGGAGCATAAATGAAAGAATTTCACATGTCCCTGAGGCTGAACATGCAAAGATATGGAGAAGAATTGGTGCTTTTCTCCTAGGGAGTTTTCTAGCCCTCCTCTCCCCCTCCTCTTACCTCCCACTCTTTCATCCCTGCCATTCACAGGCTCTTAGAGCATTTTTAAAGGCTTGGCTGGTTTTAATGAATAAGCACACAAAGGGAGAAATAAACTGCCCGGTTTATGATTGCTTCTGTCATCTCGATGGAGGAAGGCATGACAAGAACTAACATGAATATGGCTTTAAAAAGATCACCACTATATATCTACCCTATTCTTTTTAATTCCTAGGGATCTGTGACACTGCAAAGCTCAGATATGCTGAGGAAATCCATCACCAGCATATGCACAGCAAAGGCTCCATAATATGGGTATCAATGTGCATTTAAAAATTCTGTTGAAAACAGGCACATGCATTTTGTGCCTAATTCTGCTCTTAGTGAAGTTAATGGCAGAACTCCCTCTGACTGTCGGGGGCTGCAGCTTGGAGTTGTTCTTTGTTCTTTGATTAATAATTTAAAGTATGTCTGAAATCACATATCCAGCATACTCCAAAGCTGCACAGGGTGAAGCATATTGCACGTTGGCAATAATACCCCAAATCTGCTTAGCGCTGAATAGCTCTGTCTTTGCAGGGCCTGGGGACATTCCCTTTGCACAGGAGATATGCTGCAATGCTGCTTCTCTTTGCTCTGCCAGGGGACAAAGCACAAATTATATTGCAGGGTGGAGGGCACCATCAAAAAGCAGGGGGTTAGGATGCCAACCCAGGAGAGGAGAACCCCTGTTCAGTCACAGAGCAAAAGCTGGGGATCCATCAGGATTTTGTGTGCACACATATATTGAGACCATCAAGGATCTGTGAACCAGGAAAACCCCCGAGCATCTCTTCCAGAGACTCAGCAACTGGGAAACCTGGGATTCAGCCCTGCAGCTAACTGGCAGTGTAGGTACAGCCCTGGTTTCTCTGCCTGTGAACCAGAAAAGTCCTACCCCATTGCAGAGGAGCAATGATGAAAAATATACAGCAGGCTGTGAGGTACCTCAGAACTGTAGCCACAGGGCCTTATTCACACCAAAAGTGCATGGAAGACTTGATGCCCTTTGGGACTGACAGTTGCCTACTAATCAAGGAAAGCTTAGATAATTGCTGTCTGAAGCAAGGCTCGCAGCATGTGTTATTGTAGCCTCTCAGATCTGTTAGGGCAATTTTAATGCAGATTTACAGACATCACCTTCCACCTCCTCCAGGTAAAACCATGGGACCCACCTGAGGGAAGGCAAAGCCCTCAGGCCAAGCAAGTGTGGCTGAGCATCTCCTAGCAGACAAGAAATGTTACAGCACTTGGAGCCGCTGTCTCTTGCTGCCTGGGGTAGAAGGCAACAGACAGCCGTTACCATCACAAATCACTCCAACGCTGGATGTCCATCAGGCAAGCACTGTTCCAGTGCGGGCCTGTCTGGCGCAACATGTGCCTGTCATGGACTGCTGCACATGCAAGTTTTCCCATCTTGTAGGAGATATTTTTACCGTATCCTCCCTGACAAGAAACAAGTCTATTTATGGGTAGCTTCTTTTCATAAATAATCCAGCCCTTACTACACTACACACACATTTGTATTTGTCTTCTAGTGTTATTTATTACTCTGGTTTGTTTTGGGTTTTTTAATTTTCTTTCTTTTCCTCCCATTGCAGAAGCAGCTCAAGGAACTTCTATGTTTATTATAACTGTTGTAAGGAGTTTTACAAGGACTCAGACTTCAAGGACTATTTGACCTCATCTATTCTCTGCCAATAGTGGCGTTTGATTGCTCAATAACAAGCATTATAATCCTGGGTGACTGCAGGATAAAGTGAGATTTTTTTTTTTTTTTTTCTCTGATCAAATCATACACAATGGAGAAAGGTAGGTGTTAGGAACTTACTGACAGAACCCAGATGCTTTTGCTCATCCCCAAGACTTGCTGAGTCCCAGCTGCAGGATAAATTTAGAGCAACCTGTGGACTAAACCGATTTACACTGCTAGCAGTGGTCACTGGAGGGGCTTCTGCCAGTCGATGATGGGATGGATGAGATGCAATCATGGGTTATATCCAGCCACAGACTGTATGTTCCCCACCTGATAGTAGCACATGAGTATTAAATACTCCTTTTAAATATCAAATAGTCTTGATTTTACTGAGCAGAAAGATCTCCTAATGCTTTACCCCCACACAAGGTGCAG
>JAAGNO010021886.1:59717-75123 GCA_033439905.1 Ceryle rudis
ATGTCTAAGGGTTATCAGGATTTCCAGGGGCAATGAGGTTCCTAGACAGAGAGATAAAGAAGAAAAAAAAGTGCCTTTAGGCAACAAGAGGCAAGAAGAATGGATCAAAAAATTGCTATATGACCAGAAACAGAAAGAAAACAGAAATACTTACTGTTTCAGTTTTAGTTCTGTAGTGACAACAAAAATGTAAAGCACTGTACATTTTGCCAGAAAAGAGAAAGAAACAACAAACAGCAAACCAAAACCGAACCAACCAAACAAAACCAACAAAACCAACAAAAACCACAAAACACAAACACACACAAAAGCACAAAACCCCCCAAACAAACCAACCCCACCAAACAAACCAACAAACCCTGACATTTTCCACTCAGCTGTGCTGACAAATATCTCTCCTAACACATTTGTAAAATAGAAAATAGAGCCCAAGACAACATGGGCCAAAATTTTCAAAACATGATGCCCTTTTTTATCCTGGTATTACAAAAAATGCTTCTTGGTCTTCAAAAGGCAGTAGCCTGTGGGAAGCCAGGACTCTGAGAACACAGTGGAGAAGCTCCTTGGAATTTCAGGTGGCAATGCAGCATCCTTGACATCAAATGGCTGAAACCCGTGCTTAAATACAACCTAAATGTAATGCTAAACAGCTGCATTGGCACTTCATTAATTAGTAAATTAATGTCTTTAGTAAATAGCTTGCTTGCATACTCGGTGTCTGTTTCCTCCACAGATCTCTCCAGGCAATATCAGCAGCTCGAGGAATAAATACAATTACGACAGCTGCAGATTTGCCTGCCTGTGTCAGTACCGATTTAGGTGATGAGATAAAAATCTTCTAAAGGTGTCGATGAGTTAGTGCTGTCCTGCTGCAGAGTAGTGTCATAAGCTGCCATTACACTGGTCTTGTGAAGGAGTGAAGAGCTTGTTGTTAAGATATCATTTTTATTTAAACACTTCTCCCTCTGACACAGTGGCCACCAAATCTCTGACTTCCAAAGCAGAGGCTGACGTTAGGTCTTTGTCTCAGCAAGAGCATTCGAGTGCAGCAGCCACTGCGTGGGGAGCTCTGTGCCTGTACAGGAGCAGCTGTAGCAGAGGACTGCTGCAGGATTGCATCTTTTTGCAAGAGAGAATTTATCTGAGAGGTTTATAATGTCCATGTTAAAAAGAAAATTTTAAAGCAGAAATGTGAAACTGGATTAAATCAACGTGTTTATTAACTACATTTTTGCATTCTTTGGCGGAGAGAAGAGGGAAGAAACTCCCATGCTGCCATAAAAAGAGCCTCTGGCAGATCCAAAGCTGTGAATCCTGCTGAGAAATGGAGTGAGAAAATAGGACTTACTGGAAAATCCTCTTACAAGCAAACAGCACTATGATCATTACAGAGACAAGATCACACTCATGTTTGCAGGGGGACTCCCCATCTCACATAACACGATTGCATGCTCAGTCTGCTTCCCTTCAAACACTGCCCAAAATCAGAGGTGGGTTATATTAGAGTTCTTCCCATCAATTTACTTCATGTTCATGTCCACAGATGCTGAGAGATGCAGCCAGATTTTGGGATGTTTGAAGTCTGAGGCACAGATCCAGGACTTCTCTCCATTGTTGTGGCAGGTCATTTTCCTCACATCAAGACTCTTTCTAGAGAGATTTCTTCCAGGCTTCACTTGGTTTCAAAAATAATTCTACATCCATAAAGAATGAAAGTTCCACCATAAAAGTCACTGTTGTGCTCCCTCCAGCTCAGCAGTTGAGAACCCAAAGGCATGCAGGCACAGCATTCCTACCACAGAGAAGAGCTATTTTAGGGATTTGTTCCAATTCCCTCTTAATATAGATGTGCTGGCACAACCTTGTGCTGACAGGTGAATGCTGGTGGAAGAGCCTGTAATTAGAGCTGTTGAGCTTTGCTTCTTCTGGGAGGGCCACAGTGGCCTCTGAAGCTCCAGCAGAGACCTGGGCAGGATCCAGCAGCCTTTCGTTGGTCAGCTCTCTAACAGAAAACCTGCCAAGCACAAGCCACTCTCCCAGGGTCTGCTTCCTAAATCTGTCAGACAGGTTGGTAGCTCTTTCTGTTCTTCCTCAAGGCAGCAAGACAGTCCTTCATGATGGTAGGCTTTTGGGTAGACAGACTCAGTTTGAGATCTAGTACTAGATGATATTATTATTATTATTATTATTACTTTTGTTTTGGTTTGTTTGTTTGTGTTTGGTTTGTTTTTTTCTGGCCTTTTTTGTGATCATAAGGAAGTAGCTCCCCCTCGAGCAGGCTGCTGCCAGGCTGGAGGCTGAAAACATGCCTGAGAAAAGAAGAGGCAAGTGGCTCAGCACAAATGCCAGGGCTGCCTGGCTGGGATTTGCCAGCAGGACAGGGCAGAGTGAGTGTTTCACACCAGCCTGGGCTGCCATGCAGTGCCATGCTGCAGTGCCTGCCCACCTGCCAGCCTGCCTCAAAGCAAAAGCACTATCATTTAACACGAGATTTAGGGCCTCACTGGATAGAGACCTCCGTTATTGCAGAGTTGTCTATTTCTTGCATTAAAGTCAAAAGAAGGAGAGCAAATGGTTTCTAAGCCTTTACTAATAATTTTCTACAGTTTCTCTGGAAGTAACAGGATAAAAATTATTATTTAACAGCCTTAACTTCATCACATATCCTAAAACAGATGCTTTATACATACACTTTTACATATTACTGTCATGCTCAATGCAGCATGAATACTCTGTAAAAATCATATTCCTGTAATTAGAGAACATCATGACTGCTCCAGAGATATGAAAGACAAGATGCCTTATGTAGCCTATGAGAGACACTTTTCTGCATACTACTTTAGAGGAACTAAGCAGTTAAAACATGTGGGCTGCCGTCTGCCTTTCCAAAAGTGCACAATATCAGTTTATTGTCAACACATGTCAATATATTTACTTGCGCTGAGGAAATGGCTTCTGTTGATTGGTTTCAACCAGGCCGATGCCTGTATGCCAGATCTGCAAATCAAATGTTACCACTACTGTGTTTCTGGCAGAAGAAATCAGAGTGGTAACTGCAGTACTGAAAAAGTCTGTCTTTCACAGTCACCTGACAGCATTTGCAGACGGATATATGAGATTGCAGCTTTTTTTTCCAGAGAAGCAATAGTGAAATTCAGGGTAGTCTCCACTGGAGCCATTTCAGGAGGCTGAGAGGCAGTGCTGAAGAAGGACCTCCCAGCTGACTGAGCCTTTTAGCTCTAAATTCTCCTGGAATGCTTTTACATATAGGATTTGGCAATAAGGAAAGAAGCAGTAAGAAAGGACCAAACTCAGCAGAACTTCCAAGTAAGTACTGTCTGCCATTTTAATATAAATGAATTGCAAATTTATTGCAAATATTGCACATACTTCTACCAGCTCAAGTATCGTGGACTTATAGACTGGAGAGATGCTGTCTGAAAGGGATCTCTGGAGGTCATGTTGTCCAGTCCCCCATTCAAAGCAGGACCATCACCAGCACTGGATCAGGTCAGCTGTGGCAGTTGTGCACTCATCAGAAGACTAGATGTGTCTAAATACAGCTCGTCTATAATTCTCCAACCCACCCGTGCCTTTATGAATGCTTTGCTTTGCTTTCATGACATGTGATCCACCAGCACGCAGTTTGGAAGAGTAGCAATGACAGTACCAGGCAGGAGCAATATTGAAGCTTAAGTACCTGGAGCAGTGGGATCCAGCATCAAATCTGGAAAGCACACGGTCCTCTAATAATTGCTTTTGCCCATTAACAAATCCCAAAAGAATTAGCCTTCCAGAAAAACAACATTTCTCAGCCTAAATTCAATGGAAGCCCCAAAAGATTTTTCACTACAGCCACCTGACTGAGATTTTCCTGTGAGTGGGCGTGCATGTTTCCTCTGCCATTATCACTGACATCTCAAACACTCTCTAACTTGTAATTATTTCACCTTAAAACACAGTGCAGCACAGCACAGTGTAATTGCATACACATCCATGCAAGGTGCATGCAAGCACCAGAAGTAGGGTGCACAGGGCAGAGCGGAGCAAATACAATTTTGTGTATGTTACATGAGATTCTGTACAAATACTTTTTTTCATTATGGCCACAGCATTATACACAATGTTCAAAGACATTGAGTTTCTAATGATCTCGAATGGTTTTGACCTTTCCAAATTTGATAGGATTTTTCCGTGAGAGGACAGTCCACATTCAGGACTGGAGCTTGTTACAGCAACAGAGTCTGGAAAACAGCATGTGGAATCAGTCAGTACCAATGTCTAGAAGAAGAATAGGCTCAGCCTTGAATGTTCATGTTGGATATTGTCTGAAAAGTTGCCCGTCATGTTACTGCTTGGAAGCTCTGGCAGTCAGGGATGACACGCTCCGGCTTCCCTATTAGCCCCCCTGCGCCGCTGGGACAAAGGGAACTGCAGGCTCCCAGCCAAGCACATACATTTGCAAACTGCCGCCAGTCAGTTCCCAAGGCCAGGGGCTGGATGCCATTGACAAAGAGATGTGAACCGCAGGCGTAGCCTGCTCTGCTCTCCCTGCCGAGCGAGTGGCGCTTCTCATGGCGCTTTCTCTCCCCCTCACCAGCCGCAAAAGGCTGGCCAGGACCCACTTCTGATTTTTCAGGTTTTTAAACAGTCCCTTCCACCCAGCATGGAAGCCACTGGAGCATCGTACGTTCCTTGCCAGCACCCCCTTCAGCCGCAGATCTGTGTAGGGACACTTATCTGCCAGTGCACACAATGATGCATTCTTTAATCCACAGTGTGGAAGATCAGACCCTGATAACCCCGCTGGAGACTTGGTCTGATGTTACAGGCAGATGTGAAGAGCAGCAGTACAGCATCAGATGATCTCAGAGGAGGTCACAGAGCCATGTGAAGCACAGACACCTGGCTCATGTTTGCTCACTTGACTTTTACTTTGCTGCTTTCCTCCAGTAATGGTCTGTAGGGCTGAAGGGCTACAAAAAGGAAATCCTCTATGAACTGCACTTCCACTTAGACATGCCCAGCACCTGAGGTCATGCTCCTGTCATGCTGTTCTCCCAAACCATCACAAATTCAAACAGAGGTTGGGGTTTTTTTTTAGCCAGGGAAATTAGCCCTTAAGCTGCCCTGAGCTTATACAGCCTTGCAATGAGAGGAATTACCTGAGCCTCAGCACATTCTGCCTTCCCCAGGAGGGTGGCCCAGCCAGCCAATACCTCCTTTGGACAGAAGCTGATGGATGTCCAGCACACAGCTCCAGCCCTGCAAAAGGCAGCCACGATCTCACCATGCCTCCCGCTCTAGGTTTAGTTGCCCAATGCAAGCGTGAAAAATGACCTGACAAATGTTGCTAGTGGGCAACAGGAAAGCAAGATCCAGGGGAAAAAAAAAAAAAACAAAACCAAAAACAAACCACATCTCCAAATAGCCTGTGAGTCAACACATGTAATTCCTGCCCATCCTCTGCTTAGAGGGAACCAGGCCACAGAGGAAGGGGGATGCCCTGTATTTAGAAAATGACCAGTGCACAGAAAAACCCTTTTCTCTGGCATTTTGCTGGTAGCACATGGTCTCACTGTCTCCTTCAGCTTTTACTTAATCTTTTTTACCACCTCTGTGCCTGGGGCCCACTTCCCTCTGAGGTTCTCCAAAGGTGCAATGGGGACACTCATTCTCAGTCAAGCACCAGCACTAACTCCCAGATGGCTTTTCACTAGCAACTTGACTGTTAACTGGGACATGAGTGTTTTGACCTGCCACACATACTCAGTCTTCTCATGTGGGACATGCCACTGAATCAGGGGAGCCACAACACTGTACCTAATGTCAGCTGGAGACAGAAAGGGTCTTATTTGGAGGATGAAGATAGTAACCCTGCCTGAAGGCTGAGTTATTCATAGCAGGATTCCATTCTTACCCCATGATCTTGACCTGACAGGGCTTTATGTGTGGTTTTCCTACAGGTAGTTTTAACCACACTTAGACAAACCTGTGGGAAAAAAATCATCCCTGGCCACACCTACTCCTGAACCAAGAACTCTTCTAGACTGCAGGTCTTGCCATAAATGCCTCCTGTGCAGTCACAGCACTCTTGCCTTTCCCTGTCTGGTTATAAAATGGTGTGCTGCAACACTCCTCCTTCCCTGGTCATGAGTCAGGCCACCCCAGCATACACAGCCCACTCTCAGTGTACACAGACTATGCTTGGTCTGTTGCAGCAGCAATGGATTTATCCCTTTTACTTAGCTTGCAGCAGAAATGAAATATGACAGTCAAAGCCTTCAAAATTCCCAAGCACAAAGACTGAGGACATTACATGTATCTACAAGATGAAGCAATGTCAGGAATTAAATCCCATAAGGAAAAAGTCTGGCAGTTCATTATTGTACATTTACCTAAGAGAATACATATAAAATACATATTAAACACTCTGACTGTTTTGTGGTTGTTTTTTTTTCCAGCAGAATTTCATTCCTCCCATTATGCATCAGACTGAGGACCTGAGCTAGCTTTGAAAATCACACTGGATCCCAGTAATCCACGAGGCTGAATGATCACTGCATTGCTGTAACCCTCTCATATGTACCTGGCAGATTCTTGCAGAGTAGAGATACAGACCTCTGACCATCACCACTCTCAGTTTACTCTCACATTCACACCTTTAGGTTAGGGCAGAGTCATCAAAGGAATAGAGTTGTTTTCTCTCCGTTTTCAAACCCCACTCCCAAGCACTCAGTAATCGGACTGCTTGTAGACATGCAACAAATGTTACAGTTTTGCCATTCGCCTCCTTTTTCCCCTCTGCCTAACACTTTTTCCTTTTCAGCAGCTGGAGTGTGTAACCTTCTGGCTATAGTAAATATGACTGGTTCAAAAGTGGGTTTGCCATTATCCTAACTTTTAGCCAAGGTTTCCGCAGCTTTTTTTCTCACGGCTTAAAGCTGAAACTCAAATCAAAGCAGAGAGAACTAAGAATGACTCTGCTTGTCAGCCAGACCTACTTCAAACCAGCAAAAGCAGCCAAAATCTTCGTTGCATCAGGGATTACATTCAGAGCCCAAAAGAATTAATATCATTGTCATAACCAGGAGAAAAATCCCATGAGGCTGAATATGCACACAAACATGAAAATACAATACATGCACAAATCCAAATTTTTATGAGCAGTGCCATCAGCAGGGAGATTGTTTATTGTTGCCCATAATTTATAGCTTTTAAATGCAACGTTGGAATGCAAATAACTTTCCCCATCCCCTTCCCTTAGTGATCTGCTCATGAATAAGGTTAAAAGGAACCCGAGTCAGAGACCCAACTGGGGAGAATGAGGAGACAGCCCGGCCCCTGGAGATGTCATGCCCAGGCTATGGGATCTACTCCCAGCTCAGCATGAGGACTCACTCACTCGGTACACAGCTATGTGGACACGATACTTAACTCCCACCCTGGGCAATGAAATGGGAATAGTCCTTAGCTTACTCTTCAGCAAAAATGTATAAAAAATCTTTTTTTTCTGCTTAAGAATTAAATAAATAAATAAATAGTCAAAAAAAACCCCAAGCTTTCTGGGTCACTTGACAGGAAGCCCAGGTTTTTTCTTTCCCTGAAGGATAAATAGCCATCCTAATTCTCTTCTTTTTCTCTTACCTCTTCAGATAAGTAGGGAAGGATGAGATATTAAAAACTGGCTTTTTATGCTTCAGTGTCACTCAACATCAGAACTAATGAAGTCAGTTTTATCACTGTTTAGTGGTGCTACAATTCATTTGCACTATTGGGAATGTGCTTTTTCCTTTATGCAGTTACATTCTGATTAACAAAACTTGTCAAGGGTGCTCTCGCAGATAGCCACCTTTACCCAGCCTGCCCAAAAGACCAGACTGAAATCATTGCTTTGGCTGCTGCTCTCTGCCAGGTTTGAGTTCAAAGGCTTACAGGAAAATATATAAAATAAGAAGGTCAGCAAGTTACTGTAGCATTCGTACTCACAGTGCTAACAGAAGAGGTTATCTGCAGAGCTTTTAACCTCCCTTCTCTAGTGTCTTCCCTGTTTGTCTTCTTCCCTCCTTCCCCAGTGACAGAGATTTCTCCTTATTAATATATGGTATGGTTTGGACTCCATAAAACATTTTGGGGATCTGCAGGTTAAAAGGCAAGGGCTAGACTGTTAGATATTTATGAATAAACACTGAGAACTACAAAATATCTGCCTCATTTCTCACACTGGTGAATAACAGGAAGGAATGAAAGAGTTTATGGTACCAGGCAGACGTGAACAAAGTTGTCAGACCGATCCCAAGCTAGGACAGAAACAGATCATTAGTAAACATTTTAGTCCTCAGCATCTTAGAGAAATAATAAAGAACCCTGAGCCACTAACTGTTGGGGGGAAAAACACACAGAAAAAAAAAAAAAAACCAAAACCCACAAACAAACACAAACCAAACCACCAAAAAAACCCACCAGAATGAACCAAACCAAAGCATAATGAGTGTTTCCAAATGCTTAAAAATGAGCAATATTATGAGCATCATCTGAAGTAAATGAAAACTCTGGAAGGTATTTTGGTGGGCAGAACTTATAGGTCAACATTTCCAGTTTCTTTTCACCACCTCCACAGACAAGAAAATCCCATCACATTTTGAAGGAGCAGCTGAGGCTTTGCCAGGCTCCCAGGCTTGCAGAGCGAGGGTTTGAACAGAAGCGTGTAACATCACAGCAACTGATAGTGCTGGAAAGAGTGAGCTGCAGCCAGGTGGGGAAGAGCACAGGGAAAGGCTGACGGAGACTAAACAGACTTTATCATCATCATCATGTGAGTTTGCAAATCTATATGGCAGCCTAGTATTTGTAATGCATGCCAATACATACATATATAAGGTAAAAGAAGCAGTCTCATGCTAGAGCTGGCAACAGTGAACCTTGGTCTGAAGTGCTTTGGTTTTGTCACATGGCAATGTAAATAACTTTTTTGTCCCTTACTTTTTTTTTTTTTTTCTTTTGTAGAGATAACAGTTTCAGAGGTTTTAGCATTTTTAACAATTTGAGCTACCATGAACTACCTACATTGTTACTTGAATTACTTAAGAGAGATGAGTAGAAAATTAATTTTGCCAATTTTAAGAAAATCTCTGCAGGAGTCATCTTTTTCAGATAAGATTATCAAGATTGTTATAATTATTATCATTTTTATAACATAGAAAGCAAATAAAGCAAACACACCAAAAAAAAACCCCACAATATCAACCAGGTTAGTTTTCATCTGAAAACTGTGAACACTTTCCTGTCAGTTCAAATTTCAATTTCTCTGCTAGAGGTAATTTTTGCTTTTTTTTTCTCATTTTCTTTCATTGTTTTTCCATAAAAATCCCCATGTGAGGCAATGTTTTAAAAATTAACACAACCAAAACAAAATACATGTCTTTGGGACAAAATCTTCCTGATGTTGCTCCAATAGAAGTGTGACTATTGCCACTGTTGCCTCTGCAGTCACCCGTGACTGTGGCTGCTTAGTCCCTGGGAGAAGAATTCCAAACCTTCACTTGGTGAACTTAATCTAATCCTAGTGGAATTAACGGGGTTTTTGTCCCTGGGTGCAGGATTACACCTTTAGACTGATTCTTTGCCTTACTGAAGTCTTAGGAATAGGTATCTGTCTTTCTTGTTAGTTTCAGTCTCCTCCCTTTTCAGATGGCCATGAAAAGTCAAAAAGAGTGTTCTTACCCTTTTGGAGCACTTCCCAATTCTTAATTAATTAATCCTCCTGCTTCCAGGAAAGGGTCACCTGAGGTGGTGTTCTCCTCGCAAAGAGGAACGAGCAGCCCCATTGATGCAGAGCAGCTCAGTGATCACCCTGGAGGTGCTCCGGAGGAATGTCCGGGGCGGGTGTTGCCTATTTAGCTTTAAAAGGTCCTGAAAGTTTGTGCTGGGGAGTGTAACACAATGAATTGCTTGCCCTTTATTAAAGTATTAGCACTTCGACTGTCCCCTAAAGTCTAGCAGCAATTTTCACATCAAATTAATGTCAGTGGTTTAACCCAGGAAGTATCCCAGAAACAAGAGGAAAACATAATTACCTGGGATTTGGAGCGGGTTCATTGTCAGCTCCAGGCTTTGTGCTGAAGACTCCTTCATGGCTCAGTAGGTATTGGCAGAATATATTAAAATTTGCCTGATTTAGCTCTTCAAATTCCAAGTCAGAGATTGCCTCTGATGATGTTAGAGAAGTTTTTATGTATTTACAGTACTCACAAATTCATTATTTCCTTAAAGATGTGTTTTATTGACGATCAAGTACTTTCTATCTAGCGAATAAAAAAATTAGTGCAACAATTGCCTTGAAAAATGCTGTGACGCAGTCCATTTGGATAATTTTAAGCTGTCACCACCTGCTTAAAAGAGCCAAATGGCCACATTTATAGTATAAACAATCCTAAATTACAGTTAATATACCTTCTGCAACAGCACTTCTCGGAAAAGTGACTGTACATTAATAGAAGTTTATTGAAGGGTTTATCTTCATTTAAAAATGGACAAATTGAAAATGTCCGCATTTGCTTGCACTCATATTTCTTGTGAATACTTCAGATTCTTCAACTAGTCTGCATTCAGGCTCTTTATGAAATCTGCAGAAGTCTAAAGCAAGTCACAAATACTATATACCACCTTCATATATGCAATATATAAGAAGAAGGTTTGCTGTAGAAACAGGTAGCATGTAAATTGGGGCTGGGTTGATCAGACAGAATGAGGGTAAATAAACCAAATTAAATGTGTCCTTTGCCACAGTGGAAACTCTAAGTGTGCATTTGTTAATTTTTCATTATACAGATATTGGAAATTATGCCATTCAGCAGAGACAAATTAGGCTTCAGATGGAAAGCATAATTCAGGTCAAGTAAGTAGCTGAAGGAAAAACTTGCTATAATTAAATATTGCCATTTGCATTCTTAAGATTCAGGTCTACTGGAGCTGGGTGGAGTTAGTACCCAGGCAGGAGCAAAACACTGAATTTTTCCTGAATATTTCAGTGGAAAAGTCTTTCCGATTTCTCCAGAAGCTGTGGAAGTCTCCATTTTTATGTCCTCCTGAACAGCACCTCAGGCTGTTTTACACTTGGAACGCTGCAAATACTGGTGTCCTATTCTATGGTAAGTAAGCACATTTATAGAAATATTCAAGAAAGAATCCTCTGGGGTATTCTTCAAAAGAATCTGCTGACAGGATCAGTGTTATTGCAAACATTAAAACTTCAGTGTTGAAAACAATTTCAAACAAATAAATCACTCCTAAACATAAAATAATATTCATATGAAAAGCAAATATATGTGAGGATATAATTATGTGCTGATAATTGTTTTAAAGTATTTGGGGTTTCTGTGATTTAAATGATTTTAAAATTATTGTTTTATACTTGTCATCGGTCGTATGCAGACATACAATCTATTTTCTATTCAGAATGACAAGAGTTTATGTGTATCTTTTAAGTTCGTTACAAAACATCTCTTGCCATTAATAGGCTAATGGCAGTGGCTTCCTTCCCATTCAGCACTTTACACCACGTTCGCCCTTCTGACAAATGCTATTAGATACCAATTGCCACAGCTTCTCTGGAATTGCCCAGAGAATTGCAGCCTGTGACCGCAGCCTGCTCAGCATCAGTTCTGCATTCTGCTTTGATCCTTTGCTAAACAAACTCAATATGCATTTGCCTGGTGGCTCAGGATATTGTTCAGAAGGAAATACGTCACCCTTGAAATAAGAATGCTGGAGACAAAAAAAGATATAGCAACTAGGGCAGCTGTGGTACCGTAAATGTCTCATTCAGTGCTTCAGTATGGTCTAAATATCTGGACTGTAAATGAAAATGTGAAGAAGGGACAGGGGATAGCAGAATATTTCATGACAGTCATGACTATGCTGTTCCTGCCCAGGGAAAATCATCCCCCCTCTGAAAGACACGTGAGATTCCTTCACAAAACTGAAATGGATTTGTGTTTATTCAAGTCATTATTAATCACTAAAACTATAAGACAATAACTTAATAGACTTTCAGTACTACTGCTTACAGCTAGAATGCTTTTATACCTCTTTGCCAACTGCACCATTGTAAATTACTTATTTTAATGTTGACTTGTAATATAGCATGTCCTCTTGTTAAATAGCATGCTAAAAATACTTTTTATCATTTGAGACTGGCATAGGAAATGCTTTGTGTTTTAATCTTTCTTAACAATTGCAGTATTTGTGAGATTTTCTGGATAACAGTGGTGGAAAAAGAGATGGAAATTTTAAAAGTAAATTTTTCAAATAAAATACACCACTCGCTGTTTAGAGCTTACAAACTGAGGCCAATACTTTTCTCAATAGCTGTGCTCTGCCAATTTCCGTCCATTTTTGTCATCTTCATTTGACACCGAGAGAGTTGCTTGTTTTTTTCCAAAAGCATTTCCTTTCTTCCCAAAGGTTCCAGCCCTGCAGAAGTGCATCGCTACAGACACATGTGAGCGCATGGGAAACCCCATCCCTTCAGCGAGACCAGGCACATCGCATCAGCATGTACCTCAGCAAACAAGCAGACATGAAATAATTTTATCCTTTTTTCCTAACAGATTATCACTTTGTTTTACGTCACTTTGCAAAACATAAAGATATTCCTCAAACACCTGGTAAAATACACCGTGTTAGTGTCTGCTTTCGTAACCATGCTTAAATTCAGGCACATCACCCAGTGTAAATGTAAAAATAAGGGTCAGTTATTTCGGAGTAACTCGAACAAGACAGTTCTGGGCTGTCAGTCAGACAGCTCAGGGAGCCGAGGATGAAGCCTCGGGCCGGCGCTCCCCGGTCCCGGCGCCGGCCCCGGCCCGGCTGCTGGACTGCAGTGACTCCAAGCGGCTTTCTACAGCTATTGCCGCGCCCGAGAAAGCGTTATTTTGGCGCAGTTTGGTTAAATTTAATGAATCTGCACCATTTACTTCCTCCTCAGGCTCGGGCACAGCTTTAGCGCTGAGTAATGACGGTGGTTTTATTGACCTTTTTGAAGAAAGATATTTATGTGCATGCCTGCGTCCGAATCTTTAGATATCTTCAGATAGAGGATATAGAGAGATATATAGAGATACAGACATAAAAGGGCTGAAATCTAGTCTTGTGAACTTTTAAGCACATCTTTCTCTGTTGCTGGGTGGCCCTGCTGCCTGCACCAGGGCTGGCCATGGGAGGATGTAGGCATAGGTATGCCCATCTGGAGGATGAGTGAAATCCCCAAATACACTATGGCCTCTGCAGCAACTAACTGTAAATTGTGCAAGAATTAAATCCCATAATTCATCTAAATACTTTCTTTCTGAGATATTCTGAAAGGAATAGACCATGTCCCATCCCTAGGTAAGTTACTGTGATATCTCAGACATTTTTCCTGTATAATTTTTACTCCAGGATCTTACATGACTCACATCTTTATAGAAGATTGCCCACATTTTGAAGCATAAAGGAATACCTCTCACAGCCACCTCTGAAGGTTTATATAACCAGGTACTTCTCTGTATCATTCACTGAATAAGTTTATTATCATAAATAAGAAGTGAGCCACCTACTGAACTTCAAAATATTTACTGTGCTTAAAAAGGCATCTTTGGACACTACCAATAAAGTACTTACAGAGCAACTGAAATTTTAAAAGCACTTACTACCATTCCTGCAGCACATTGGGATTTGCATGTCCTTGTATCCCTGTGTTGTGGTTTAATCCCAGACAGCAACTAAGCCTCACAAAGCCACTCACTCACTTTCCTCACCTCAGGAGAGGGGAGGGAACCAGAAGAGTAAAAGAGAGAAAACTCATGGTCTGAGATAAAGACAGTTTAATAAATAAAGGAAAAGCCATGAATGCAAGCAAAGCAAAACAAAGAATGAATTCACCACTTCCCATTGGCAAGTAGGTGTTCAACCATCTCCAGGAAAGTTGGACTCTGTCATGTGTAATGGTTACTTCGGAAGACAAATGTCATCACTCTGAATGTCCCCCTTTCCTTCTTCTTCTTCCCCCAGCTTTATATGCTGAGCATGGCGTCATATAGTATGGGATATTCCTTTGGTCAGTCACGGTCAGCTGTCCCAGCTGTGTCCCCTCCCCACTTCTTGTGCACCCCCAGCCTACTCACTGGTGGAGTAGGGTGAGAAGCAGAAAAGACATTGACTCTTGTAAGCACTGCTCAGCAATAGCCAAAACATCCCTGAATTATCAACACTGTTAACAGCACAAATCCACAACATAGTCTCATACCAGCTACTATGAAGAAAAACTCAATCCCGGCCAGTACCAGCACACCCCAGCAAAAGGATATTACTCACCTAGCAAGCACTGTCTCCATCAACATTTGTTACTGAATCTGCACTTGCCTGTGTTAGACAGCTGTCTGACACCCTTTCATAGTCCAGCGCCCACCTCTAGATCTGCAGAACAGAGTTTTCGAAGGGGAGCATACATCTGGCAGCAGGACATCCCACCAGGGCTGCAGGCAGCACCACTAGCAGTGAGCTGCTCCTGCCCACACGGGGGAGCTGGGGAAACTCTGGAGGCGGAGGCAGTTCTTCCCTGGGGGTCCCTGCCTACCCATCACTACCATCAGGGTGGCAGTGCCAGCCACCAGAAGTCTCTCTGAGGTGCTCAGGTCATGGGTTAAGCAGAATTAAGTGATGCATCCACTTTCTCTGTCTTTTGTTCTCGCGTGAAATAGATGTTGAGTGATTTCAAATGCCTGGAAAATTCTGACACGATAGCACCTTACCCTCCCTCCACGTAGGTGTGAAGCACAGCCGGTACAAGCACCCTGTCAGGCTCAGGTTAATAGCTGTGCTACGCAGTCCACAATTCTTCAGGTTTTTGCTTACAAACATGTCTCAGGAAGAATTTCAGGCACAGTCAACATCCACCTCTAGATCTCGCAAGGTGAGAGCCCGACCGTGTCTCCAGTAAATTTTCAGCACCTGATATAAAGGCTAAATCATTCTACAGAGCCCAGCTTGAGTCATTTAAAAAAGAAAACAACTCACAGAGCCACTACTGCTCCATAGTGAGGAGCCATTATGAGATGAATCCTCAGGGGCAAACTCAGTTGCGGTTGGTCAGTCATTTAAATATTCCTATTTGTCTGCCTCCATGCTGTCCAGGACATGAAGCAAATGAAGCCTGGCTGTTACCCAGATGATCCACGATGTTGTGACCAGATGGAACTTCGCTTACAACATGTGTAGGTGCCTGCTGGACAATAAACAGGCTTTCGCTGTCTTTTGCTCTGATGAACTCAAGGGGGTTACTGGCAGGTTAAAACAATCACAGACCCAAAAAGGGTTGTTGTTTTGTTGGTTTTTGTTTGTTTGGGTTTTTCTTGTTTGTTGCGGG
>JAAGNO010021887.1:3880-33518 GCA_033439905.1 Ceryle rudis
TCATGGTAAGTATACTGTAAATTACATATATACTAAAGTTTTCCAGATCAGTTTGTTCAGTGTGCAGTATATTCAGCAGTATTTTTGACTTTTTTTAAAAAAAACCAAAAACAAAACCAAAAAGAAAAAAAAAAAAAGAGAGAGAAAAGAAAGGTAAAAGGAATTTTATAAGTTTTGCTACATATGTTGTTGGAATACGGAATGGTTGGAAGTGGACTGCTGTTTGCCCGCTAGGTGAACTAACACTACAGTTGCTAGGAAAGGTTTCTCCTGTAATCCTTTAGCTCTTGTTTCCTGGTTACCTGAATTCTTTGCATGTTCAAAATGGAAACCATTGGTCAGAAACAGCATTCTCTCCCTCTTGTTTTTAATTTGATCCCACCATAAGACTCTCCAAGTGCCCCAGCTGGAGAACACAGTGTCCTTTTTGTTTTGTTTGTGTTTCTTCTTTTTTGTTTTTAACGCTGTCTCCCCTCCATACTAAAGTACGATATGAAGGCTTCATTTAATCTCCGCAGTTCATCTCATTTCAAATGTGTATGGAAGAAGCACTTCATTGAAAGCAGTGCTGTAAATATTCTGCCTTAGGAATACTTCTGTCTACATGCTTTCTCATCCAAGAATACTTCATCACACCGCACATGCTGCGTCTTAGACGGTGGGTGTTCCATTTTTATCCGCTACTCTTTATTTCATGGAGTCGTATCAACGCTGTGAACGCAAGGCTGTGAGATGGAACCAGAAGGCTGTCTGAACTTTTGAAACCTTGTGTGGGATTGATGGTGGTGCCGAGGCATGAGAGGGCTGGTATGTGCGAGATAAAGGAGAGAGCGCATGCAGAGACCTGGTGGTGCATTATGGGGTTTTCTTTTACTTGGCGAGATGTCTCTCAATCCTGTGGCTTTGGTGAGAGAGTGTGCGGAGAGCAATGATAGCAAATAAAGTACGAGTGTTTATTGCATTCAAAGGACATCCATATGTGGAAGACTTTAAGTGGGTTTTACACCTAGTTAATCAATTAGTTGAATGTGTTATGTGAAATGAATATTTGTATTTTTTTTCCCTTATGTCAACTGCTGTGAATGCTGTATGGTGTGTGGTTTTTTTTTTTCTGTTAATGATCTGTAAGTGTGGTAATGTGAATTGAAGATGATGGGGTTTGTGATGAGAACATTGAGCTTGTGGTGTGCTTCGCAGTAGCTCTTGGAGCAGAGATCACTGGCGAGCTCAGTGTGCCTCTTCAGGGTGGAAGTTCCACTGTCTGTAAGATATCCATAAGAATGCTGTTTGCTGCAGTTTCGTGTTTGGATGCTTTTTATAAGATTTGTCACTGTAGGAAATTCTTAAATAAAACTGATTTAAGTAATATGTGTCTTTGTTTTGCAGCCCTGAATGCAAAGAATTCATAGCAGTTAATTAATTTTACCCTTTTGAGATGAACTTCTCTAAAGCTTTTTTGCAGTAATTCGGTTTGTTTCAGATAAGCATGCTCTAAAAGTTGACAAGTCCCATGGAGCCACCGCTCATCACGTATTGATACCAGACACCCACCTTTAAGCCACTGTATTTTTGCACTGGTCAGTGATACGTATTTATCTAAAATCCCGTTCCCCCACCGTTGGGTGCCCGCACCTAGACTGGTAAGCAGCTCCCTCCAGGTTGCGTCTGTACCAAGGAAGGTTTCCTATGCCGTTAGGAGTTGGAATTCCCCGTCAGAAGTAGTTTGGGGCAGACAGACACTAGCTGTCGAGGTGTATTTCTGTCCGCAGTGTCTTCTCTGGGGACGTGGGGGTTTAACTTGTTTTCAGAGCAGTCCACTCACAGGAGGTAGGGTTCTGCACCACTCTGAGAAAGCTATAAACTCGTGTTTAGAACTAGTCCCAGGAGAGACCTTCCAGATGAATAAAGCCTTAGGCAGTGGACATAGACTCTGAGAGAAGTCTTAATCTGAAAAATTAAGTTTATTACAGGTGCAAATGTGTCAACTGAGACGCAACTTCTTAACAAAGGGCAGGATGTTGCAGCAGAAATTGGTGGGAGATTATTTCCACGGGTGGTAGGAGCTTGAGAAATTGTTTAGTCTGCTTGCAGTTGAAACCCAGCGGAAGCATGATGCCTGGTTTTTTTATACACCATACTACTAGCTCTGAACGTTCTGAATAGGGATATTTACACAGCCCTTACCCTATCTGACTTTTCAAGCTGTGTCTTCATTACTGGGTATGATATTGAGGCTTGTGCGTAGGAAGACCAGCTGAAGAGTGGACAAAACTGCTCTGCTGTTAGGTTTCCACGTGGTAGTATTAGAAAATCAGCTGGGTCTCAACGTACATCTTCAAGGATTTAGAGAGGGGTTCTAAACCCTCAGGCTGAGAAGTAATCCCACACTTGTGTTGTTCATATCCCACTGCAAAACGTTGCTTAGATTTTTACTTTTCTGCACCTCAATCAGAATAATCTCCAAACTCTGTCCCATCTGTGAATTTTGCATTTTAGCACTTGCACTATTACCAGCTCCTGCTGAGTAACACTTAAAAATGGTATTCTTGGACCTCCAAAGACTAACTGTGACCCCCTGCAAGGAGCTTCGTGGTAAGTTTTTGTAATTAGCATGGCTTTCATTTTGTTTCAATTGTCCAGGTCTAGGTTTTATCAGGCCGGTCGGCAGCACTGAGTAGTCTTTGCTAATAATTTTAGCCTTCCCTCACCCTCAGACAAAAGCCTTGAACATTTTTTAGATAATTTTCAAGTTTTAGTATTTTCTAACTGCTTTGCATACTCTAGTGTTTATAAGTAAATAAACTACTGTTGAAAACATATCAAAGTGTTTGGAGTCTTGTTTTTGTTTTTAAAGATACTTCATTTTCAGTTCTATTCGAGGAAGTGAAATAGAAAGCAAGAAAGATGAGTTTATGTAAACTAAGGCAATAGAGATTATAATCAAAACAAGTTTTTATATCATCGCTTCTTAATTAGTTCTGAGAATCTTGTCAGCTGAACACATACAGAAATTATAAATGGGAATGTGAAAGCTTATTCTTTAGAGAACTATCTTCAGAAACCCACTGTTTTCCCAGCTGGGGGCAGGAACTTCTTTAAGGCAAGGGCTGTACAGCCGGTGCCTACAGAGGTAGCACCTCAGGGCACGTGAATGCCCCCGCATCCAGCTGCTGCTGGGACTCTCCAACTAGCAGTGTACCCGAGGGAGCGGCGTAAGGTACCTTGCTGCTCTGCGTGCTTTCCCTGGCCCTCTGCTCCTTCAGAAGCTGCCCTCTGACAGGAATCCACATCGCTAGTTAAAAGAACAAAAAAACATTCCTGGTAAACAAGGGGGTGTGATTGATAGGGGGGTACTAACTGAGACTTTCTGCTCCAGTCTAACCACTGCAATGTTAAAATCAACAAGATCATTTTTATAGCCTTCATGAATAAAACCTTTTTCTGCCTGGGCTTCTTCAAAGCAAAATGAACGTTTGTTCAAAATCCCAAATGTCATCCTCAAAGCCAAGGTGTTTCTTTGACCAGCTACACCATGAGCAGCTGGTAGAACCCCATTCTCACACCAAAGTGAACCACCCCCTAATCCTCCTGGCTCTGTAGTTGCCACCACTTGCCAGGGAAGTTCTCCAGGCTTGGCTCACCTGCCTCCAGCCATAGGCTCCACGCTCCCTCTTCTCCGCCTGCCACGAACTGTGAAACAAGGCAGGCAGCAATAACTTCAACAGATAAGATTTGGACACTGAATCATTATGCTTGTACAGCTTAAGTTAATGATTCTAAATGTATTTCCTAGATTGTTTTGGAATAGTAAAATTGCTTGCAAATGAATATTTGATTTAGAGTACAATTTTCATTAGTATTACAGAGATGCTCTGGAGAAGTTCTGTAATCAAGAGAGACGTATGTTTGGGGCAGAGAGAAGTGTATTTGCTCGGAATGTAAATGAAGGTAATTGGAATATATGGATATTCTAATCTGAAAGATAAGAGGAACAATTACGCTTTTACTTGTAAAATGTTTCTTCCCAAACTCAGTCTTGGGTCTTGAGTAATGTCACAGAGTAACTGATTTAGCAGTTCAAGCCTTAAAAAAGGAAATAAAAAAATGAAAACCCCCGACTGTCTACTCTGCAGTGAGGACAGTCAGCGGCTGTTCCCCTTCACAGGCACTTCTGGAGCACGGTTCAGTTTTCCCGTCCGAGACAAAGACGTGCAATGCGCATCAGACAGGCGACAAAATGACTGCTGAGGTGGGAATTTTAAATTCTGCTGTAAGCATCCAGGGACTAGAGTATGTTCCAGAGGTGCCTGCTGGGGCGCAGCGTGTTACTCAGAAATAAGTCTGAAATGCAGCATTCAGCAGGAATGACCAAGTATTCCAGTTTTAACTTCCCTGGAGGGATATAGTAACAAATGAAAGGACATTAAAAATTCTCCCTACGCTGATCTTGTGAAATCTTTCATAAAATGATTCGTTTCTCCCAAGGTAATTACAAGCAAATCTCTAAGCAGCAGTGTTCAAAGCGCATCAGCACGGGCGTACACCACAGAAATGTGATTCTTTGGGGAGGAGATCAAAGAAAGGACAATTGTTAATAAAATTCAGTGTGCTGAATGCACTTCATAATCACAGGAGGCGAGCAACAACACTTGGTAATGAGAAAAGGCACCTACGTACCTAATCGCTGAGAAATGAAGTCCGACGGGGCTGGTGGCAGCGCCGTGGTTCACCTACCCCAAGCAGCACGTATCAGATGTCCCAGGAGAGAGCAGAGTGGTCACCCCGACTGTACCGCGCTTGCACTGGTGCGATGTGACCATGGGGTGGTGCTTCAGGACCGGGACACGGCAAACCTGCAGAGAACCAGAAAACGGAATATTCTCCTTAAAAGCAAAATCCTTAGTTATTGCTAAAGGCTCTTAGGGGAACCCCCCCTTTCTCTGCCCTCTCTGCGCTGTTTCACTCACATGGACACAAGTACAATTACCCAGAATAAAAGGGAAGACTGTAACCGACTGCCTGGGATGCTCTCCCGTCAAAGGTGTGCAGTGGGTGGGGCCAGGCTACACTGACAGGACCAGCCCAGCACACCCAGTCCCTAAACACCTACCTCAGAACAAGGGGCAAAGGTGTTCCACAAAATAAAATCCTACGCCTGAACTTAAAGTTCAACTCCTACCTCTGGAGCGGTGGAGGGAAGGACACCGGGAAAGCACCACTAAAGACGGTCACAGGGCTGGAGGTCGGGAGTAAGTGTGCTAGCTGGAAGCTCATCAGAAAACATCCCGAGGTGTTAAATTTGCAGCTTATCTGCTGCACCAGCGTGTCTAGAACGATAGGGTAACTATCAACTCCTTAATTCCAGGAGCCTCTGAATGCAGCTCTTTCTTTTTAATGCCTTTGTTGCCAGACGTTTCCAGTGTAATTGCATTCTCTGAGCAAAGCCAGCTGTGCCTCTCGCCAACGCTACTGGAGCCACAAATGCTCCCTGCTGGAGAGAAGCAAGAAGGAACAGCCACAAGTGCCCCGAGGATCTTTGCTTGTTGACAGCATCTGATCACTGTCAAGTGGTGCTTTGATCAGCTGGGAACAAAGGCTTTATGATGTGCTGCGAAAGCTGTAGGAGCAATCCTTTAATTGATGAGGAACGCTGGACTGCCTGATAACACCGACCTATTTTTGCACCACCGGGACACTGAATTAATTGTAAGAGGGAAATTGTTTGACTTTGAATAGTATCCTCAAAGGCACCATGCTAACCTCCACCGACAAAAATACCATTATCCAGGCATTAATTACACATTATCACCTGCACCAGGCCTCGCAGTTTAAGGTTGCCACTTGAAGGGAAGGGGACCAAGTTGTGAATGAGGAAAATGAACATTGTCCCTTAACTGATCACGGATTTCATTAGCCAAGATTCTAAGCTCTTTTTACTTCAGAGGAGGGCATTTCTTCCCACCCTATACCCATGACACAGCGTGACTTGCTGCTTCAGGAAGTTATTGGGATACAAATGTTTACTTGGAAGCAGGATACAGGTAAAATGAAAATCTTTTTGGTCTATGTTTTTGCAGTTCTTATCACAGCTACTATACCACGGCACAAGGAACAACCCACTTGGGTACCACGTGTTTCTTTTAGTACAAGCTGTAATTTCAGAACAATCTTTCTCTGTCCATCTTCCCAGAAAGTTAAGAGCAGCTGCTTTTCTTGGACATAAAACCATCCATCACCACAGTGACTGAGCATCTCAGGGTGTTCTGCTCTGAATTCACTGTCCTAGGTTTCCAAAAGCAGCTGACAAATACACAGAGGGAAACAGTTCATAAATACCCAGAAATACCTATTCTGATAAAACTGAGGACTGTCCTGATTTTGAAGTCCTGTTTGAAATGCCTCTCTTGCTCTAAAGAAGCAGAAAAAGCCTGACTGCTTGACTTGGAGATTCTGGCTGCCCCTGAATCTAGCCCACCAGCACACCACTCCGCACCAGCAGAAAGCAGCCAAGCTACAATGGGAATTAAATCTTTTCCTTCCGTGCTATACTTGTAGAGGATTCAGCAATTGGTTTGTTGTGTGGGGTTTTTTTTTCCTGAATTATTACCTCATTCTTCCCAGCTAAATGCACATTTCTGTAATGCCACTGATTGTGCCTCAAAGTACAGAAGCATTAGATGGCTATGGAAGAATAAAGCATGTTTTCCAGCACACTCTCGTGAGCCTAAAACCCTGGCAGTGACACAGAGTTCGCTGCCTCTCCCCAGGCTTTAGGGTCCCGCTATAACGCTTCCTTCCACCTGCAGGTTAAGAAACACCCCCAAACCCACTCGATATGCAGCTTCAGGAGTATACTGCTCAGCACCATCTAAGTGCAAAGCAATCAGCTTCTCTTAAAAACTGAAATTTCCTCATGCTGCTAATATCTGTTCCAGCTTTACAGCCCCTGTAGGAGTAGCTTGGAGGCAATTATAGGAAGACACGGGAATGAAAACATGAAATCCTTGGGTGTGAAAAAAAAAGACTCTGAAGGAAGTCTTACCCTAAGTATACAAGCCACAACATAATGAGCACTATCTTCATACCCCTATCTCCCCTCCTGGAATCATTAGGAAGTTAGAATCTCAAATCTTCTGCTAGCTTTGCATCAAAATCCTTTCCTATTACCTATAAACCCACTTTCCCCCTGGCTGAGGATCTCTGCTGTAAAGCAGAGATACTCAGGTTGGTAAGGTTAACTGCTGTCTTGGGAGAATTTCAGAGCTAGCAGGGTGTAACCCCTCAGCTTCCACGTGCCGTAAGGATCATGACATCCCTCCTTAAAGGGTGTTTAAAGGAATGTTATTAGACTAAAGCTCAGCATAAAGATGTATAAGAGAGAAACCGTGGAGGAAAGACCACTTTGTGGTAACACCCGCACATGTGAATGTAGAGACATAAAAGCACTGTGTGTAACCAAACACTAGTTTCTGGAGGCTGTTTACTTGCTCTAGTAGTTAAAGGGCAAAGGCACGCACAGTGAAATTAAAGGCCAAAAGCCACAAATCTGATACGAACCCAGAATTAAGACATAGCATATAACTAATCTGTGCAACGTGCTGTCATGTGGAATTTCAGGCAAATTCTTACATACTAGTGCCATAAATTCATCTTAAGCTAAGTATCATCCAAACAACACAGGATTAGTCTCCTGTGTGAGAATATTCTGTAAAAATCATTCACGGAACTGTAGCTTCCACTGAGGCGTAAGACGCTGGCCAGTATCAAAGGCAGGAGGCTGGGCCCAAGGGATCCTTAGCTCGGATCCAGCCTAGCACTGCATATTCCAGAACTGCTCTGAGCTGCCCAGGTTGCCAGTTGAGAGGCTCTTCAGGGCAGCGATTGCTCCGTGTTCCTGTAGCAAAACCCAGCACCACGCCTTTGCGCAGAGCTGGGATCCCCACACGCTGTTGCCGTACGGATAAGAACGGTGCCCCATTAACACCCCACTAATTGAGAAAAATGGCTTTCACCTTGTTTGGAAGGACTAAAGGAGGAGCAAGATAGACACTAATATTCTTCATGCTTCATTATATCCGTTTCCTTTAAACTCAGATTCCTATTTTTTCCTATATTTGGAAAAATGAGAGTCATCCCCAATAAACTCTCTTGACTTCCTTTCACATGAGTAGCCAAAACTAGCCGACCCAATGGAAGACACTCTGCTAGTCCAAGGGAATCTGCAGTGTGAAGATGAAAAGGCTTAGACTGGACCTTATTTTCCTTCTGGTATCTCCTGGACGTGGCCGCTGGGGGTTCCCTTTGTCAGGGCAGTATTTTTTTTCATAAGTCTGCAAGCAAGAAAGTCAAACTAGCCAGCACAACAAAAGATCAAATCATTTTTTACCATCTGCCAGCAGAAATGCTGTCCCTTGACTTCTCAGTCCAAGCTTTAGAGCTGTCCGGAGAGTGCTCAATTATGCTTAGGCTGTATTTTTATTAGAGTCACACTGAGCTGTTTGCCAGAGGCTTGTACTCTGAAAAATGATCTCCTCAAAACTTGCAAGTCCATTGTCATTGGCTCATTAGGTCTCCAATGAAAGGTGGGTCATAAACTGTATCATCGAGCCATGACAAAATTTCAAGCTGCTTTGATCACAATTCACTGTGACCATGAAACAGCTTCTGAACAAGATTAAGTAGAGCAGAAGTAAGCCTCACTAACTGCTTGCACAGCCGCTCTACCCCCAGGTCAGTTCTCTGCAGCTTCTACTTTCTACAACACTTACTAAGCATCTTGCCAGCAAGTCAAGGCAATGACGTTACCTCTCATTTTGCAGGGGGATGCTGGTATCAAGTGACTTGCCCAAGGTAACACAGAACTCTGCAAATGCAGTGACCACAAATGAGGCAGCTGTCTCAACTAAAAGATTCTCCATCCCCTCCCATGCTCACTCGGAAAAGGGTTCTCCCCCTGTTTATTCCAGGCACTGAAGAGTAGAGACAGGGTTGGAGACACTGAGTCTCGTAAATGAAAATTAAATGCAACTCCTGCTAAACTGCAGAAATAAGGAAAAGCTGAGTGACTAACTCTCTTTAGTCCCTCAAGCTTTTTAAACACAGCCTTGTTTTATCTTCAGCAGTTCACCTCTGACTTGCTATCCTCTTGCAAGAATCATCATGTTTCCTCCACAGAGCTGGGGAGCTCCAGTCACAGACAAGTAGAGAACACTTAAGAAGATGCTCCCTGTCCAAAGAGGGTACAGCCCAAAAGGACAGCAAATGGATATTAACGTGGAGCAGTGAGAGGCACCATGAGGGATGGAGACGGTATCAATCAACACTGCGAGCTACAGCAAAGCTGGACAAGAAATACAAGAGTCTTCAGGTAGCTGTGGTGCTCAGGGGCCTTTCACAACGGCTGCTCTCTTATCAGCTCCTGCTTTATCTACCTTCTTTTTTCCCTAGCAGCAAGTGGGAAATGCAAGAAAATGAATGCCCCAGAGGCTGCCATCAGCTTGCAACAAGGAACAGCCTCTTTATTGTCAGCAGGAGGCAGGTCTGAAAGGCAAGGAACCAAGACATACAAGTCACCGAGCAAAAGAAGCCTGCAGCCCTTGGGTGGACTGCAACAGGGTGGTCAGGAGGGAGGGCAAACCAGCTCTTCCCAGCACATCTGTCTCCATCTCTGCCTAAGCGAGGAGAAGCTTAATTACCTCATGCTGGAAAATAAAGGAGAAAAAAAGAGCCTGTCAATATCAGCCTGCTCAGAAAGGAGCCCAAAATTCAAAGGGGCAGCTTTTGCCCTCACGAAGATGATCCCGAGAGACCAGACCATCCCAGCGGCTGGAGTGGCTTCAGCACTTGCATCTAAAGGCCTCTGAAATGCGAACAGGTTCCAGCCCAGCAGCTGCACCACGGTAATTCCCAGTGCACACATATTCACTTCTCGGGGTAGCCCAGCCCTTCAGAATTGGTGAGAAGGTCCCTCTGCCAGCATGATATTCAAGGAGGGGGCCTTAAGTGTGCACATGTGAATGGTCCACACAAAGCTGCTCGTCTGGTAGTTCACAGCTACTCGTTCTGCACCTTCACATTAAGACCAGGCACATGCTTTATAGCCTAAGTAAATCCATGTACTTGTGCTAAAAAGCCATCAGTTTAGGAAGGGGAGCTTGAATTAATAGGTCTGTTCCAATACAGTGCAGATATGAGGAGTCTGAATCTTAAATCAGAGCCAGGCAGCCAAGGCTGGAGAAAATTTGTAATAGGCTGGAGTTGGGAAGCTAAATGCCAAGGTGGCCTTAAGCATAGGAAGTCAGATCCCATTCTGCATTTCAGCACTGGGGAAGCTCAAAGAAACTTATCTTCCCAGCTCCGACGCTATTTCTGAGCGGTACGTGTGCTGGCTTTTTCCAGCCAGGATCCAACTCCAGGTGGGCAAAGCTCCACCCACCAAGGATGAATGTGACAGCACGTGTAGGCACACGTTTCACTCCCCCTGAGCAGAAGAGCTGTGCCTGGCCCTGTCTCCCGTTTAATCAGTGGATCATTGTACCTGGTGTCAGTGGTACACAGACCGTGCTGCTTATTGGCTGCTGTCCTTCCAGGGAGAGTAAGCAAACTTTTTCTCCATTAGACTTTGCAACTCCATCGTTAGGTTTTTTCAACACATTTACTAAATGGGGTCCAGAATACTCAGTATCTCAGTACCCAGGGAGCAAGATACACTCAGTGTTACAAGGCTGGCTGCACCAGCAGCCATGAAGACTGAAAGTGCCTGTGGTGGGAAATGTAAGAGAAATTTCTTACTTCTCCCTTCAACCTGTCTCAAGCTGAACATGGGTGGATGCTGCCTAAGGAGTAACCAAAACCAACTGCCCATGCACCATTTTACTGCGACAACGTTGCTGTCCCTAACAGCAGCAGCTAGTCCCCAGCCACTCTGCAGCCAGGGCCTCTGATCACAGCTCTGAGTAACCCTCTGTAACTTCTTCCAGCTGCACCAGGCACATACTGCAAACAGCACCAAAACCCCACAGCTTTGCTCTCAATGCGAGTGCCAGGACTGGATTTAAGTGGCTGTTGTAGGTAGAGGAGTACCTCCTGCTCTAGCAAGAGCTCACCTGTGCACGTCCTCTGGTTTTCATGCAGCGTGTAGCCAACCCGACAGCTGCAATAGTAGCCCCCCACGTAGTTGTGACAGTGATGATTGCAGAGGGGTTCGCCATCAAACAGCTCTTTGCACTCATCGGTATCTAATGGGCGAAGCAGAGATTTAGGCAACCAGCACCCTTCAGCAGGACTCTGTCCTGGTCTGAGCCACTCCGTGCTTTGTGAGGTTGGCTCGTTTGCCTTTGGTTGCTGTGACCTTTTGTATTTGCCTCCGTACCATGAGACCACTTTCCCCCACCTCGCACCAACAGCCACAGTCTCGGAGGGCACAGGGAAGCAACCAAGCCCACCATAGCTGTGTCTCTTCTATCTGTTAGAGGAACTGGTCTCTTACCTTCAGCAGCGTAAAAGGCCTCAAAGCCTGTGAATGGTTTCTCATTGGAGTAATCGGACCGAAACACTACCATGAGGTTGTTGTCAACGGAGATGTACGTCTTGTTGCCCGGAGCCTCCTCGGTGTCTGTACTATCCTTTCCGCACAGTGTGGCCAAGGTCCTCCCACCAGAGCTCAGCTGCAAAACAGACAGACAAATCCACCAGATGAGCACAGAGCTCTGCTCTTCCCAACGGCTCAGAAAGCATCTGTTTAATGGTGTGAGAAAGGAGGCTGGGATGCTCTCAAAAGCTGCTTCTGCAGGTCAGACCAGATCGAGGGACAGATAAGGGAAGATTTTCCCTATTCTGTGACTTAAGCCTATAATTTTGTCTCCCTTTTTCCTTTCAGAGCCCCACATAAAGCTGTGGAGTCAGCCTGGGCTATCAGCACCATGATCTGTTTATAATGCTCTCATTAACTTGGTGCACTCAGTGACAATCAGATCTTGATAAAGCCAGAGACAGCTGAGGTTTAGGTTTCACACACTGACAAATTCTAACGTATAGTAAAAGGTCTCTGTAAATTGGTGACTCACTTGCTCTATGATTCACTTATTACAGTTCCAGCTTTTCATTTCATGTTTTTAGCACAAGAGAAATGTTCCGATACGTGGAGTTCATGTCATACATGGCTGTGACAGAACTGTGTCCTACAGACCTACCAGAACTGAGCACTCTGTCCTGCCCGAAGGAAACTACACGAAGAACAACGGGGATCTGGGGAACGGGAGCTGCCGGCCATAAAAAACCACGGACATGAGATCTTCCTAAGCAGGAACAAGGCTGTCTGGTTGTTTCCATCAGATTCAAAAGTGCTGCTGGTGTGCTGGTTCTGCATCTCCCTGTGTATACAGCTCCCTCTTTAATATATAACAGGCCCATGCACGCAACAAAATGAGTTCAACTCAGCGACAGGGCTGCTGAGCCTACAGCACATGCTAGCACACAGAGCACACACCTCTGAGGGGCACCACTGATCACCAAACACCTCCCAGAGACAGGAGCTTTGTTTTTTTTTCCTGAGGTGGTTTCTCACGAGCTAGCAAACACCACAGCAAGTGGTGCAAGTGCACGTTTAGACAAGCTGACAGCATCTTGTTTAGACTATCGCTTACGCTTTTACGGTCTCCCATTAAACTCTGTGTAAAGCTCTACTTGTTAATTTAAAACACTCACTGTAACTTCAGCACAATGAAACTCAAATGTTGGTTTGGGCAAAATTTCAAACCTTTTCCTTCGTGAGAGGAGAACATCAGAATTTTCCAAGCACAAACAATTCAAGTTTCAGTTGTTCCAACTGACAACCAGTTCTACTTCTGGTCCCACGAGCCTCAATAAACACATCATTTAGAAATTAGCTGAGCCTGAACTTTACTAGCAGCCTAGAATCAAATGCTTACAACAGTTACTTTGGTCCTGAACGTGTCCAGGATCACACAGACAGAGTTTTGTAACAACTTAGCCTGCTACACATCACGCTGCCCTACACATACCTTCACATAATCATATTCACACAGGTAGGACAGCTCCAGGTTGAAATGGGTGAAGTAGATGCGGACAGAGTATCCCTTGGGGACAGTAATATTCCAGATTCTCTCCTTGTGATTTGGGTAGACACTTGGGAAGTTGGGGGACGTGATCCTCCCATACATTTTCTGCAGCACAATGCTGCTGCTTACTCCACTGCAAAGTGTAGCTAGCAAGACAAACAGCCTGTGTCAAAGGAACAGAGATTGAGGGAGAAAGAGTGAGCATCTACTTGGTTCATACCCCAAAAGGCACACATCCAAGCTGCCAGTCTCGATACCAAATCAGGTATCTCAGCTCCAGCTGAAATCTTCATGCTCAGCACCCTTCTCACTTGACAAGGAAGAACCAGGAGGTATCAGTGGAGTCATCCTGTAGTAACAGCTAAACGAGATGAGAATCACACTCCTGCCTTCCAAGGCCTGCACAGAGCCAAGTGGCCAGAAGAGCTGGAGAGATCCCTGTGTAGCTGCACCCACCTCATCCTGCTGCTCTCCTGTCTGAGCCTGCTCCGCTCCGAGCCCTGGGGAAGGAATCTCTTCTGATGTATTTGCATTTGGGGGCGGATGTATTTATTGTGTGTGTTCTGCTGTGTTTGTCTGGATGTTGAACTCTGATGTTTATCTCCCTTCCACCCCCTTCAGCCTGCTGAGTTCTGGGAACAGCAATTACTCAAAACCAGGCTTGTGTTCAGCGCATGAGGCTTCAATGACAGGGAGAGGCAGAGATGGAGCGGATGGATCAGGAATGCTGCAGGCTCTTGGAGGGAGCGGGAGTTTTTAGTACCACAGTACTGTGGGAAGGCAGGCAGTGGGAGGAGGTACAGAGTGGCTCCAGACAGAGTCTGCACGAGGGAGAGAGAGGAACTGGGCAAGGCTCTTTCCCTCTAACAACTGATCTACAATTACTCCTAATGCAAGCAGCATGTTACTGGAAGTAGTTTCTTCTGTTGTCAGAGCAGGAAGGTGTTGAAAACAAAATAATGGGACACGTTACAGGATTTCAGAATAGCGAGCGAGTCTGGTTAGATGGTTCTCTGTAATGGGACAGGAATCCTCAGGGTGATACAACACTACAGCATGCACAGGCACAAGTTTAAGAGGTGCCAAAGGCTTCCAGTTCTCAGCTGCACATTTCAATCCAGTGCTTGTGGTGACCAAAACCTGCTCCGTGCCTTGTTCATACACATGGATCGCTTTGTATCCCATCCATCCTGGAACACCCCCAGGGTAAAAAGCCATACTAAATAAATTATGTCTTTTGAACCTGGCTAAACACAGAAACAAGACAAAAATGCTCCACGCTCACATCTGCCTGGGTAACCTAGCTTATTAACTTTAAAAGCCCAACAGTCCATTTCTACCAAATTTGGCAGAAGAGAAGCAGTTCCAGAGATACCAGTGCAATGGAGACAAGAGAACAGATAAAAAAAATTACTTCCTATTACTGAGGAGTCTCTGGGGAAAAATGAACTGAAATTTCTTTTAAACATGTGGGGAGGCACACAGGGATTTCACATCACTGTAAGACCTCAGGGAATTCAACTGGGAGAGCCAGGTCTATAGAACATAAAGCTTTATTAATTCCACTGCTTGCAGACTGCTTCTTTCCAAGTAAGCATTTAGGTTTCCTACAGAACTCCTATTCCAGTGCATATGGTGATAGGCCTAAACTTAAAGAGGCTGAAAACCCAGATATATTAATGCCAAACCTGGATCTCACCTCTTCCCTGGCAAAAATGGACAGAGAGCAGGAAAACTGATTTGCAGTGGGGAACAGACCAGCGCATTGCACAGGCAGGAAATCTATACTGAGATATCCTGTAATTAAATGGACACCTTTTGATACTCACTTTTGAACAGCCAAAAAATCATTCCCCCAGGCAGTGAAGCTGATGCTGGCAGGGAAGCAAGAGTTATTACAAGAACAAAACTAAAGCCAAGAAACTATTTATCAGACTGCAAACAGAAAGCACTGTTAAATAAGAGTGAAGGAGAAACCAGTCACAGTAATAATCAATTGCAGTACCTACAAGCGTGGTTAACAGACAAGAACGCAGAAGGGACTAGCTTTTCCCATGGCCCACCAGCTGCTAAATAGATCCTATCAACACATGCAAGATGGGGACTTTCCTTACTTTCCCCTTGTTTGCAGACAGTATAAATTTTGCAAAATATCAATCCATGCCTAACTGAGCTGGTGCTGATTCCCTCAGACATAAATACTTCCTGAAGTGTCCCACACCAGGCTCCCTGTTCAGGTCAGAAACAGAGGCACAGAGTCAGTTCTGATCTTAAGTCTGAAATGTTTTCACACAGTCCTGGAATTTGATGAGACTCTTGAAGCTGATGGTTGCCACCTACCACTGAGATAAGAAAGCTGACTTAATAAATTGTAATCTTGGAGACTGAGCCACTGCTGGTGCACATACTGGCTTTCCTCTGGCGTGGTCTGTGGAGAGACAAGACTGCTGTAGTTCTAGTCCTTAGAATCTGATGTGAAAAACACCAAAACCATTGTCCCTATTTCTTTGCCCAGAAATCTTCCACCTCCAAAAGGCCACTGGGCGTCAGCTAGCCAGGTGCTGCAGTATCGTGAGGTCTGTCAAGGAAAGGTTTCAAATCCCTCCTGTGGCAACTGTAAGTGCAGACAGCTAAGCCAGACACATCAATAAATCAGCACAAGCAAAGCTGCTCAGCCAGCGCAGTGCCCCTCAGGCTGGTACCGCTAAGATCCAGAGACCTGATCTTGACTTTCCCTGCAAAACCAGACAGCAGCAGGAACCAACAGCAAAGAGGAGCAGGCTGGAAACCAACCGTGTAGCCAAGGTCTTTGTCAAAGTTGTGGGAGTTCCAAGCTAAGTCCTGGGTTAGCTCTTCAGTTCAGACTTCCCTCTGACCCATAAGTTTTGAAACTGCAAAAACATGACCCAAGGTACATTCTGCCAAAGTTAGTTCTCCAGAAAGAGCTTCTGCTGTGACAAACACCGAGACCTTGTAAAAATGAAGTTAATACAGCCCCACATCTACTCAACCAAACAAATCCCAGACAGCTCTGTTCTCAAACAGACCATGCAAACACACGCTGCCTCAGAAAATCAACTTACGCTGGGGGAGAAAACCATCTCTAGGCCTTTGAAAGGACCTGGGTTCTGACGGCAACACCATGAAAAGCGCTGCAATGGCTGGTCACAGTCAGGCCCAGACATTTCAGGTGTAATAAACAGGACAGGGAGCATCTGCATGAGCCTCCAGATCTGAAATGCAGGTACAATGCCAAAGCAAGAGGCTGGTGGGTGACTGGAGGAAAGGTGTGCACAGGCCTTCCTGGCTTCTCAGATGAGACAGTGCAGTCATCTAACACGGTGGTGGCTGTCCCTGCGTCACAGACCAGGAGAGCAAATGAGCGTAACAGCTGCTTGCAGTGGTCTCTGAAGACATTGCTCCTCACTGTCCCTTATTTCTCAAGCGCCAGCTGCCTCTGCAGAGCCCTAAGAGATTGCCTGGATGCTTGCTGTTCCGTGGCTAAACCCAGTCCTCCTGCACTGAGGGGTTCAGAGGACTGGGGGGACCACATGCAGCAGAGGAAAAGATGTTCCATTTCCTCATTACAAACCAAATAGCATGGCTGACATCAAAAGACAAGCACACAGACAGAGCAAGCAGAGCATGGAGCGGGGCAGGGGGAAGAGCCTGGCTGGCTGCTGTAAAACATGAAAAAATAATCTTGCCAGGGGAAAAATAGCAGGCAAAGAAAGCTCATGCAATGGGACAAGATACTTTTTTCAGTCAGGGCATGCTTTCCTCCTTCCCACCCTGTCTACCGCTACCTCATGCTTGTATATTCTGTTTCCAGCTGCTACAGGACTCTAAGGCACATTTCTCCAGCAGCAAAACCATGACTGGGCTTGTCCTCTCTACCCTGCACTAACCAACTTCCAAAGGACAGCCAGTGCAATTCTACAGTGTCATCCTCACCTGAAAGCACTCAGATCTGAGATCAAATTGTCTAGAAGATCAACAAAAACTCTGGGGTAAAGATACTTGTTGAGAGCTTTGCTGCTTTGGTGTGACCAGAGCTCTCAAAACCAAGGGTAACCGTCATCTGTATGGGACTGGCCTTGGGCAGTGAAATGTGACCTCCCCGAGAGCACCACAAAGCTCAGAGTGCAAAGCACGGGTCTCTGAACTTGTGCATCTGTGTGCACACGCACGCACACGTTAGAGACCAGGCACACACAATTTATACATTATGTATGTATGCATGCACTCAAAATGAGAACATGTAAATAGCTGGTTGACTTCTGTTCAGCTACACGGCTGCAGAATCCAACAGCACGTGATTTTCACATATGCCAGCCCGTGTCAACCGCTGCATGGATGGATGGGCAGGTGTGTACACACGTGACTACAAATTCCAGGGGAAACCCCTGCGCTGCACATGCTCAGCCCCCTGGGAAGAGAATATGACAGCACAGGAGTAAGAGGTGGTGGTCACGTTACTCTACCTTCTCCTGGAAAAGCCTCCCACTCCGCCATGGGGAAGGCAGCATAAGAACCGTGTAGGTCAGAATCTCTTTCCTCCTTGCCTCTCACCCCCGTGCCATTAGCCTGGCTCTCAAAAACTGACCTTGCTCACGAAGCTACCGTCTTGCTCCTGCCCACACCCTTGGTAGCTGCAGCATGTCTGCTGGACTGGCTCCAAGTCTGTGATTTCACTGGAGCAGCTGTTTGTGCTGGGAAGAGAATTCGGTTCCAATTCAGATACAGCTAGAGCCAAAACTATGAAACACAGCACTGTCTTCCCTCCAAGCAAAGATGCTCTGCACGGTACAGGCACAGCCAACACTCTCTCCTTGGGTAAGTCTGCCTCCAAACAGCTAAGGGGAACAAAGGGGCTGGGTGAATAACACACGTCTAACGTATCTCTTGTCCAAGATGCAGTCTGAAAGCAGAGATGGCAGAGTGGAGGCGACAATGAAGAAAAGCAAGAAAAATAGCCAACAAATTTCTATGCTAGAGGGCAAAAAGAGCAACCAAGGATGAGCCCATGACAACCCCTATGGTGAATAGAGTGAAGCTAAACAAAAGCCTGCCCTGAACCTATCATTGCCCCATTCAGCAAGCAGCTTGGCCCTCCAAAGTAGTTAGGACACTTTTCAGCACCCAGGAATGACAGTCTCATTTAAAGGGAGTAGTCTGGGGTTACAAACCTGCCATGATGACTGGAAAGCCTGGAAAGTCACTTGCCAGCTTAGCACAGGCTATGAGCATGTGCCATTCCCTCCAGCACACGGGCTCCAACAGGAGGACCCCCTTGAGCAGTAGCCTCTCTCCAAAAAATCATTCTTTGTCAAGGAAGAACTGAGAAGCGAACTTAGCAGAAGAACCACATCCATCTCCTGCTGGAGTTTTCATATAATCATCCACTTAAAATTATATCCCTTAAGAAAGGATTATCCTTTCTTAAACAAACTCCTTCCTATCTGCAGGAGACTCTGCAGAGTGCAGGGACCACCACAAAGTTTGGGATGAAGCCCTGTTTTTTCAGAGAAGGGGAACCCAGACTTCATCTTCCACAGCAGACAAGTTGCTCTCATCTGACAAGGTCTGTCTGCCTTTGAAAGCTTCTTTATTCAGGACTGCTCTTCCTCTACGTGCAATAATTAACACTGTGAAAGACTGTATTCACCTCCCAAATGTGTAACTGCTGGAGACTGGAGGAGACTGTAAGTTCCTGAGGCTCCCTCCTGCCTCAGGAAGAGGGAGAAGCTGAGGAATGTGCTGAAGAATACATTTCAACAACATCAGGACTGGCAGATTCATTAAATCCAGTTGCAACAGGCTCCTTGTCCATATATACCTCCAAATGCATTTTCTACTCACCCCTGTTCAACTCAGAAACATTTTTCACCATTTCTGTTCCCCTGCAATTGTCCATAACCTCATTTCTTTTTTCCTAACTAAGAGGCTATTACCCAACTAATCTAGCCAAACAGTAAAGCCAGCCCAGAGCGGTCCCCAGATAAGAGCTACTGCTCAGACATTAAAGAGTTAGTACGATACATCGAAATGGACAAATCTTCCCTCTGGCTGAATCCCTCACTGAATACACACAATCTCATTCCTGCCTTGGAAAAAATAAGATTGAAGGACGTGTCAGAGTCAACAGTTGCATCAATCAGAACCTGTATATTAAAATGCCTGTAGCACTCCAGGAGAAAAAACCAAACCTACCAAGCAACCAGCTGTGTTAAACTTTTGCTTAGTACCTCATAGGGACGATATCCCTTTCCCAACCATTTCAAATCGACCTTCCCTCAAAGAAACGTGGGATACCTGATTACTCTCCTCTCTTGGGAAGTGAAATTAAGGATACCTTCTAGGTACTAGATACCTTCTAGATTGCATTGCTTTTTACAAACACTGGCCTTACCTGTTGTATTTTTAAGGTAGGAATGTCAAATGTGTTTCTGCCCAAAAGAACTGGAAGTGTTCAAACGAGACAGCATCTTTCAGCCCAGATCTAAGCTCATTTTTTTGCCAGAATTCCATCCTGAAGCTCTTGTTTCTTACCCTAAATAAAAAAAAATCCAATCAAGCCAACCAAAATGCAAGGTGAGAATTCTGCGTGGCACAGACACTTTACTCCTCAGCTTCTTTGTTTGTTTTTGGTTGTGTCTCTGAAATCTTCACAAAGTAACAACCAGTAAAACATCCTTTGCTCCCCTGTGCTTTTGGTTTGGGCAAAGTCAAACGCTTGGATCCGAGGTGAGATAGCTATTGCTTCATAGAGAAATTTAACTTTGTCTTTTAAATGAGTAGGACGCTTACCTGGGCTTCCTTCTCCTCACTTTTCAACACGGTTAGTGAAATCCCCAACACTGAAGTTTCAGCAGGAGCCATGATTAAAGCTTGAACAATAGAGAGAATGTGCAAAAAGAAAATAACAGCTTTTAAATAGAGTTTTCAACAAAACACAATTAAACAGAAGCATTTCAAAGGAGGAGGGAGCTCGTGCCAACGCAGCACTGCACTCTGTCTTGGAAAATTCTGCCTTTCAGAGATAGGCAGAACTACGGAACCTGGCTGTACAAAACCAAGCCCTCAGGTGTTGGTGCTTAAATACCCCCTGGATTAAGGGATTACCTGACTGCTGAGACTAAGTAGTTACATATGTGAGTTCTTCACCTTGGCTGGACATATCACCACCTGGTTTTCCCTACTAACACAGCAGGCCCACCACTTGTGGACTCTCCAAGCTGTATGCAGAAAAAACTCACTATAAACTGCTGACATCCCCTGGAGGCACTGAGCCTGCTGGCAAGCCAAGGGAGACTTGGTGGATGCTATAATCCTCTAATTTAAAATTAGGCACAGAGTCTGTGAAAGCATGTCCTAAATTGCCCCGGCCATAATGTCTGCCAGTGACTTCCTCTAGTCACCAAACAGTTGCAAGAGCTTCCTTTGCTCCAGCAATGCTCAGCAAACTGGAAAGGCAAACAGAATCCTTTGGCTGTATGCAGAGGTAACTTGGTACAAGGATCTATTGGATCTGAGCCGGATCCCACCCTGAATGCCAAGGCACTCACAGCACAGAGTGCTTCATGGTTTTAGTGAGGCTCTGAACCTCCTTAGCTAACATTTAAAACCGAAAGGAGAAACTCTGGGGGAGGAGGGCAAAATGAAAATACTTCAGGTACAGTGAAAGGGAAACAGTCTGGCACTAGCATATGTTTATCTGAAGTGGCAAGAGCAACACAGAGCCACCAAGCAGCCAGCAAATTAAAAGATCGTTGCACGTAATTTAAATGTTTGGCTGGGATCCCCTGAGGTCTGGTAGGAAGAATCTCTGAGGAAAGGAAGATATTTTGTTTGATGTATGTTAGCAAGGAGGAAACCGAGCCAGAGCACTAGCATGGCTGGAAGAATGATTCTTGCTGCAGTCAGCTTACTCTAACTGGCCTGTTAGCCTCTGCTTAGCAGCACTGTAATGACCCAAAATTGCAGCTGACAGATTGGTGCTGAGAGTTTGTCTCACTGAGGCTACCGCATGTGGATGGGCCATTATTCTTTCAATTTTGGTCTCCGATGCCTGTTAACATACATTAGGCTTTTCCATATGGTGCTTTTTAGCCTGGTGTCCAGGCCAGCTGCCTGGGCCTCTGTCCCCACCCACATGCTCGGGCCCTGTCTAATGAAAATGGATGACGGCTCCAGCTCAGTAATGGGACACAGATGGACCAAATGGGTTTTCTCTTTGAAACATATTTTAATTTAAGAAAGTCTCCAAAGACTGTGAGGTTTTTATTCTTGTATCACTGTAATATTCCCCACTAAGACACTGCAATCTTCAGACAGGTGAGGAATTCAAAGTAGCAAACTTTTCGTTTAACTGGATCTGGAAGTCTACAGACCAATGGCCTATTGCAGTACTGCTGTTCTGCTGATGGCCTTGACTGTCACTTGCATGTTCCCACACTTTCCTCCTCTCCTATCTCACTTCTTCTACTCATACTGAAAGATCTTCGGCATGAGATGTAGCTTTTTGGGGGGCAGATCTGTTCAAAGAAGGCCTGACAGGCTGTTGAATCAGCCTCAGCTGAGGAATTGTACTGCCTCCTGCAAGACTGATAGTAACGATAAATGGTTTGTTAATATGATGGCCTTGTGTGGACACAGCAAAGGAGCCTCCACAGCCACACGTGAGAACACGTGACTGAGGGAACTGTGCAATGGGCATGGCACTCAAGTGTCATTTCCCAGGACGACTCATTCTTCATGTCATTGTTCTTCTTGTTAATAATAGTTGTATTCCAAGAATAAACAGGCGCAAGCAGAGTCCAAAAGCCAGAGAAGAGTCAAACAATTCCACATAGATTGCGGGAAGATGAAGCTTCCCCTTCAGATGACACCAGGGTCGTACCACACCCCCACCAACAGACGTGCAGAGTTAAGGCAAGCAGGAAGCAAACATCTGCAAGACGGGAGCCATCTCTACCTCGGGCCAAATGTCCTGTGCCATCCGTTGCCTCTGCAACCCTGTAGCCCAGCTGTGGTTTGCAAACAGCATTTCACACACCTCCTATGCTAACTTACTCTCGGTGGCCGCCTGGGGCACCTCATGCTCAATCCCCTGCAGCCTAGACAGGACTCGGTTGCAGGCTGCGTTGTCCCAGTGATCTGGGAAGCCACACAGAATGAACTCCCCTCTGCTGCCTGCTTGGGTGACCCACTTGTTCTGCCGTACACCCTCTGGAGGGGAGCTCCCCTGTGTTCTGTGCCTGCACTCCACACTGGGAAGCTCCCAAGGGCTCATGAGCCTGTCTCCAAGTTTCCAAAGTGCTCCTCATTTGTGGTTTCTGCCCTCGTGCTAAGTCTTTTCAAAGAGGTTGGAAGCATTCTCCTTAATGCTTGGGTGGTGTTTGCCCACATCTCGTTTCCCAGGCAGTCTGTCTTCCCCGAGAGCTGAAGCCCAGTTAACGTTTCTGAGGGACAGGGTGAGTGTCTGTTCTGTGCACTTGGGAAAATGGGATGGGACTCAGGAAAACAATTCTCCTCGAATCTCTCAGCTTTCATTACAATTCTTCTTCTAAGTGCCAGCTCTGATTTATGACCTGCCATTCAGAGGCTACAAAGGCCTGCAGCCAGAGCTGACCAGCTGTCAGAACAGGGCTTGCAGAAACAGGAAACATATTAACCTGTCTCTCCACCTGCCTAGATCCTGCGACTGATACAGGAGCTGACAGAGATGGGCTGTTCTTGGCACATTACTCCTACCAGAGCATTGCGTGAGGTTGTGACAGTTCAAAGTTGGAGACACCCAGGACCCCGTGAAGATTGCCCAGGTTCAGTTATCTGGACATAGCCGTATCTTGTGCCCAAAGAAAGAGACTTCCTGGGTTGTGGTCCTCACCCTCCTGTTTGCCTCCTGCAGGATCTCTGATGCTTTGGGTGGGACTTTGGTTTGTCTTCTGTTCAACAGGAAAGATCATTCTTGTCTGATGCATAAGAACATTGGCAAAGGTGCATCATCTCACAGAGACTACTAGTTAACTGTTTACTAGTTAGCCAGTAAACTGAGAAATATAAATGGAAGCAACTACTTCTCTGAAAAGAAGAATACACACATGCAGACATGCACAGCCACTTTCTCCTTGAAGAAATAACACTCAGCATTTTCTTATTTTATACCCAGCCACGGTAATAACATAAGACTGATAAAATGCAAGCCTGCCTGTGACTAAACAGTTAAAGGGAGGGAGGACATTCCCTCACCTCACTCTACTGGGTCTACGTACCCTCTCACACAGCTTACACTATCTAGACAAGATGGGCAACATGGAAACATTCACATTTTTACTCTGGAATGGAGCAAAAGGCCACCAGCGGAACAACTTCTCAGTTACTCTGCTTCTAGCCCACTCTGTCCCATGGCATGACAAGCTCTCTTCCAGCACTGAAGAGGGTTCAGTTTTCCTTTTCAGAAGAGCAATCACAAGGCACTTTCCAGCCCTCTGGCTCCCAGCAGTGGGTAAATTCATCAGTCAACAGACAAAGATGAGCTTTGTTTGGAAGCCAGTATTTCAGAGCACAGAGATTGTTGTTTGCTCCCCGTGGTTCTGGGCTCCTAACATGTAAATCCATGGCTTTTCAGGCAGCTGCAGCTCCCTGTCTGTACACCTGCACCTCAGCTTCTGGCAGAGCACCGCTCACCATGGGGCTGATTTACCTCTGCCTAGATTAGCTGCACAAGGCCAAGGACAGAGGCAGAGCTCTCAGAGCAAAAAAGGCTTGTGTGGAAACATCTGACCTCTTGGTTTCACTCTGAACAAGGGGTCCCTGCACAGAATCTTGTGCCACCTGGAAGAGTTAAAAGCTCTGTATAAGATATTATCACAGAAATGCTCTCCCTTTCACTGTTAATTAAGCTGCTGCCTGTGCTAGCTTCGCTAATACAGACCAGTATAGCCAGTGCCATCTGAACAATCTGCTCTTGTTCAAATACACACATCAAGTCACAGTGAAATCAACCAGATTGGAAGACTCTCCTCTATGCAACAGTGACCGAAGCTACGGTGAGTCTAAAATGACTCCAAACCCATCATCTAAGGGACCAAAAGTCTGCTGGACAATGGACAATTTCTGGAATGTGCAAGCCAGGAGTGGGCAGCTTTCCACAGCCAGAAATCCTTGGCTTCTTCCCCTGTGTCAAGAGACTAAAATACCCCAGCCAAGCACAGCCCAGTGACATCGGAGACACAGTTAACAGCTGACTTACCTAACCAGCAAACAATCTTACAATAGCAAGTAGGTCCAACCAAGACAAATTCAACAAGGTCCCAGCTGTAAAGATTGCTTATAATTTACCTTTTTTTTTTTTTTCTAATTACACTAAACAGTAATTGGTTTAAAACAAGAGTCCTCCAGGTCCCCAAGGTACTGCTAGAACAGAAATTCCTCATTCCCAGCTGAATGCCCCGAGTCCAGGGAAGTGTGCTGCTCTCTCCTCTGACACAGCCACTCATTCCCTAGTGTGCTGCGGTCCTGCCAGACAACAACCCTCATCCAGCCCAGACTACCACTTAAGACTAAGACATTCCCTGGGGAGGTGGAAGACATGGATTTGAATTGTTCAGGTGCCCTCCGCCTCCCAAATGCTTCCTCTGAGACTTTCTATGAGCCCTACATAATTTTAGCAAGCGAGCAGCAGGCGTGCTGGAAGGTTTGAATCTATATTCAAAGAGCTCTCTCCAAAGCTCCTACCTTAAGGGACTGAAATACTGGCTATTTTTCATCTGGTACCTCCCTCCCAAGGCTGCAAAATGAGATATAAATCTAAGAGTGAGAGCTCAGTCAGCTCCAGAGGAGCTCGAGTTAGCAAAGAGGAATACACAGCTCAGATGTGCATCTTACAAGGTGTCTCACACGCTCGGCATCTCCCTTCACACGGGGTACGGCTTCTCCTCAGTAACCTGGGTTACAGGCTGATCGCTTCTGGAGACTCTGCTTTGTATTCCCAGGCTTCTGCAAAGGGCTTCTGCAGACAAGCTGATGAACAGCAGTGTGCTGTTCTCCAGGAGCTCCTGTCTTGCTTACGTGACACAGGCCCTTTGACTCCCAAAGATTTCCTGCTTTAAAGGCTAAGTGGTTATTATGACATCAAAAGCAGCTCTAACCACAACAGATATTCTGCAGTAACTCTGTCAGAACCTTCATTCTGAAATTTCCCTGCGCTGACAAGTCCCAGTTTGCTGTGCGTCTCTGGATAACTAATTTTTTACCTACCTGCACTTCCTCATCTACTGCCTTAGTGGTATCTCTGACTGTAAGTCCTTATGAATCACTGAAGAAAAGCTACATCTCTTAGATCCTTGTTGGAACAGTAGAGAGCTCCTTCTGATTTCCCATCTCTCCGGCATTTACAGCAGACTGACCTTCACAACTATAGCTTCACCAAAAAGCACAGCACATGAACACTGCCCGTCCCCCTGACCTAGTCTACAAAACCTGCGGTGCTCTGGCGAGTCCCTCTTGCTCCCTGGCTTCCTCCTCTCAAACCCCTGCATGCTCTATCAGGGTTCAGCAGACAGGAAGAATCCCCTGAGTAAGACATCCTCCCAGTCCACCACGAGGTTGTTTGCACTCAGGATTTCCGACGCTGCACGTGTCTTACGTAAAGCTCCTGTACCTACCGAATGGCCGAGGTAACAGCTCCTCTCACCGAGCAGTCTTTGTGGAATATAAAGTGCATTTACAACCTGCTGTGGCTGAGGGTTTTGTGGAAACAGGAGCTCAGAGAAGTAGCTGAAGTTAAACCTTCAAAGCCCACTTCACAAGGAAAAGAGGCTTTCAGGGCTCAGAGAACAAGGTCACTGAACAAACTATTTACAACGAGTAACAAATAGTGAACAAACGCCTTCTTTGACCTGTGTTACTCTCCACTGAAAAAAACCTGGGAGGGAAGTGAGCAGAGCCACAGGCACAGAGGTACTTGTGGCATCGCGGCTAGAACAAGACACAGAGCAATGTCTCTTGGCTGAGTACCTCCCACCAGCAGGCCCAAGGCATAAGGCAAATCTCCTAGCCCATACCACCAAGAAAGATAAATAAAAACAGTGCTTCTCTGTCCCAGGGATGTTGTCAAGTTTGTTGCTAAACCAGCAACTCATCAGATGAAAGCTGTCAAAAACAAGCAGCCCGTCAGAACACGGGCAGTGGTTCTGGGAACCACTGCATTAACCTATACCCAAGAGCAACAGCAGAATTCACTTGACTCGGTGGAGAAAAGGTTCCCCTGTAGTGCAAACCCAGTTACTCTTTTCCCAGTTTGCATCTGACTGCTTATAACACTTCCCTCTGACTGCTTATAAGCCGTCAACCTCAGAACAGATATTTCTCTTTTTTAATAAATGGGCTCACTGCTTTTCAAACACACGTCTCCTGTTCCAAGCAGAGCCAAACAGGATAACAACGTAAGACGAAAGACACGCCGTGCAACCTTATGCCTCATTCTCCCCGCAATAGCAGGTTTAACCTTAATTTTCTGTAGCTGTAATCAGTGCTAAAGGTGCCTCACAGGCCACGCGTCGCTTGCGGCTGACAGACACAGGACCAGCAGACTAGGCAGTGCTGTTGTGTTCCCACTAAATTGAACTCCATTTTCCAGCTACCTGCAGACAGACGGTATCTTTGAGAATTCTGGTTAAACTGCACCTCTCTCCTTTGTCTGAGGCCATGCAGACTGTGAAGTATCAATTCCCTGCTAATTTACCTGACTAGATATTAAAACAAGATCTTTGCTACTAAAAGCACATCCGAACAAGTCACCACGGAGGGTACTAAATTTCAAACGAATACCTCCCCAGTTCCTCTGTCGTTATCTGTCCACATACGCACATGCTTTGATCTCTGAATAAATGAGATTTACTCTGTTTTCATCAAGGAATAAGCTACCTTGGACTACTTCACATTTATCATGGGATAGGATATGCAGACACAGAGTTACCCCTGGGTACTGAATATGCGGTAGGTTTGCAGCTGAGCTTGTCCCCATGATAATTTTTTCACTCGCCTGCAGCTTGATGCATAAGCATGAGCTAGCTTGAGGTTAAAAAAATAACAATTAAAAAACCCCAACCAACCAACCAAAAACATCCCCTACACTGAATACCGCTGGACCGTGCGTTGAATTGGGTGAGGTCAGCAGCACTGGGTGTTAGCTGATTTTAAAAGTTTGCTTTCTCTTTTTAATGTGTCTAACCACTTTGGTAAAAACCTGGAGCTAGCTTGCAGGTATTACCTGCTTCTTCATACACACACAATTATTCTGAGCTGCGACGGGATTTTAAAATGCATCTAAAAAAGAAATAATGTATTTTTGCTCCCTGTTTCTTGACATATACCATTATAAGACCCAGCTATGACACATTATTTACAACCCTTTGTTAAGCCCTTCCCACTGACTCTGATTTATCGTGCAACACCCCCTAACATTAAATGCCATCATTAGGCAGGATCTCGCATTGCTTCAGCCTCAACACGCTGACTTACCGAGGGAGCCGCACAATTAAATCCAACTCAACCACTGATTTCAGCACTGAAGAGAGAAGCTGCCTCAACTGCGCTGGCCCCTTTCCACAGCACGTGCGCTGGCCACGCAGCCTTCCTGCTTGGGGCTCGGCCAGCGCGCGCAGCCTGCAACGGCAGGAACCATCTGTAGGGATGAAAGAAGGAGTTCAACTTCCAAATTTACATCCAACCTTGAGAGTAGCTGGACTACTCTCTCCTCCAGGGGCCACTAAACACCCCAGCATGCTGTAGAGGCAGTCTCTGTTAGGGACAATTCCCACGTGCACGTGCTGTGGGGTTTCTCATTTTCAGTCTATGTTTTCTTGGACATTATCATCTCAGAAGAGATTTAATGGTGGAGAGTAAGGCAGTCCTGATGAGAACACTTCTAAGGTACGAGCATCCTGGTCGGTCCCATACTGCCACGCAGGTTCTAGTAACAATAATGGCTATAATCAGCTCTTAGGCACACTTGTCACGTATCTTAAAAAATAACTAAAAAGAGACAAGAGCTATCACCCCATTTTAACGACGGGGAAACTGAGGCACTGAAAGGGAGGTAATGATAAAATGCAAATGTCAGCAGCAAAATGAAGCATAAAACCAGGTCTCCTGCATCCTAGCCGGGTGCTCCAGGCAACACGGTTGGAAAGCTCCATATCCCATTACCCATGTACTGAGTCGCTGAGTTCCCCCAGCAAGGATCTTATTTTTCATTATGGAGTAAAAAATAAAAACAAGCCACAGGGCTCTGAATCCTTCTGCAAGCCAGAGACACGCAGCCAGAAATTTCTATGGCAAACGATGCAGTGAAAATGCAGCTTGACACAGAGCAAAGTGGCAGCAGCAAGCCAGCCCATCGAGGTGCTGGAGTGGTTGTGTCGCTCGTTATTCAGGGAGAGTGGGGGAGTTGGAAGCTTTACTTCGACCATAAGAAAACAGGCTGGCTGCTGATTAATCCAAAACACTGCTGGTGAGATGAGCGACCTCATGGTCACTGGCCTCCAAAAACAAAATGGAAAGGTTCAAAAGGAAGCCACTACAAATAACTACCTTCTAGTTCTCACCGCTGCCCAGTCAGGCCTTGGAGACAGGCTCAGCAACATCCAGCTGACATCTGCACTTCTGTGTGGTCATTCCCAGCAACATAACATAGCTCAACTTGTTAATACTAAGAATTAAAGCAAACAGCACAACTGGATTTCATACCTTTGTTTTTGGCCAGCATATGAGACCAAGGCCTCAGCAGTCTCCTTCAGAGAGAAGTATCTGTGCTGAACCCAAACGTGCCTGCCTTTCACATCTTTACACTAACTGCCCCTTCTCAAAATAAGGTTCAAAAAGCTCCTCAGCAAGTCAAAAGAAGGAAATCAGCAGGCCCTACTACACTCTAGACAGCAAATGGCACCCAAGGATGTAAGTTTGAGAAATTGGGTGTTTTGGGTTTTAAGGAAGATGACAAGAAACCATAACAGTACCAGAGCAGAGAGAGCTGCTGGCCCAGGGATCACAGCCTGTTTATTTCAATTGGTTTTGGACACAGAACCCAGGATTTCAGCTGTCTGGGAACTGCTTGAGATGGCAGCAAACCAAATGTGGGCCAGGGCCAGATTTTGGGCACATCTCCCCTTGCCACATATCCCCAACAATCCCCAGTCAGTGCCCCTGCACCCCTCACCTGCAGAGCTCAGCCTGAGTGCTTCACCCAGATAGCCCGAAGTCACAGCCGGTGTGGAAAGGAGGGCAGGGGAGCTGCTCTCCCACACACCCGGGACCAAACCATCCTCTGCAGTCTGTGCCCTGGCACCTTACCCCGACTGCGGCCTAGCAGAGGGTCCTCCCCACAGGGCGCTGCCCAGCACCTGGGCCTCACCCACCCAGGCACAGAGGGAACACCCACACCCACCTGGTTCCTGAGACCAATTGGGCTGCTGCCACAGCTTTAAGGGTGACTGTGCCCCTGCTCCTGGCCAGGCCTCGCAGCTGTGAAGCCCCTTTCCAAAATGGCCACC